>CAXIUP010000172.1:0-20000 GCA_964035015.1 Corallium rubrum | reverse complement strand
ACGGACGTCAAACGAAGGCGGTTCCTCCTGAACAAGGTAGGTGAATATTTTTTGTAATTTCCCCCCTTTTTTTTGTTTCCGCCCCGCCGTTGGTCCCGAGCTCCGATTCAGGATCAGAATTAGGGTTATGAGAACACCCCACCCACCCACCCCCCAAGACCAACGATCCCGAAATAAAGAAAAACAAACAAATGTCCGAGTTGAAACTGGCTAGGGTAAAAAGTTACTTTGTCTTTTATTAAGTTGACAGATGTGGGTGTAGTGATTGGAATTCCATACCGGAATGGAAAACATACTAATTAATGTGTGTTATTAATGTGGCTTTCAGTAACGTCAAGCTACACGACAACAAGATGATGTTCAAGATCAGACAACGGTAACACACATCGACAGCTTATTGCGGTGGCTGGTGCGGTGGGGCAACAAACTGTTCGGATATCAACCAGTCAACACTTCGGATGGACTGCTCTCAACATCCTTGTTGTATCTTCATATTCAAGGTTGTTTCTTTATTCTCAATCAATCTAAAATCACTCCGTCATTGCCCACGCACTCTGTTGGTCCCATGCCTAAACACTACATCTCCCTTTTACTTTACAGATGATTAATATATCGTGTTAATTACCTACTGACTAAAAGATAACTGATCAAGCCTAAAAAAGTATAAATGTTCTCTACTGATTAATGGTATTATAACGTAACAAAATATCAACTGTTCTCAATGTTAACTATTCTCAATTAGATCAAAGTATCTTTGAGTCAAACGTTTATGTGTATGGTATATATATATATATATATATATATATATATATATATATATATATATATATAGATAGTTTATGCCTTTTTATAACAGAACTTATCTTGGTTTTGTGCGAATTCTTTGTGGATATCTTCTTGCAGGTTCTGGATTTTCTGGATGACTGGGAATCATTGGAACTTGACTATCTGTGTCTTCATCTTCACCGTCATAGCCTGCTGTTTCTTTGGTTGTCATCCTGCTGTTGTCACGATACTTCTTGAAATGGCATACATTTCTGGTGATTGTGTAATCCCTCCTTTCTGCTGTTACCGTCGTTCCTTTGACTTTGGTCACTGTTAAAGGCTTCGGGTCAAATGTTGAAGTATACTTGTTTCTGCGCTGCTGTTTGACGATAACTTTACTACCAATGGTAATTTCCGAATTCCTTGCTCTTTGCTTTGCGTCAACATATATCTTTGCTTTCTGTTGCTTTCTTTTCGACTTTCCCTTCGCTTCTTTATGCAGTTGCTTGTAGTTGATTTCTTCCTCTTGGGTGAAAACAGGAATGTTACTTCTGACTTCTCGGTTAAATAATAGTTGTGTTGGTGCCACACCAGTAGTGCTGTGTGGTGTGGTGTGGTGTAGTGCGGTAAGACAAAAGAAAACTATAGATCTCTTCTCTCCAATCCAAACCTTCAAGTTTCGCCGCTTTGATAGCTTTGCTCAGGGGTTTCATGAAAGATTCTGCCTCCCCATTGGCTTGAGGCCACAATGGTGTAACAGTTCTGTAAGTAATCCCGTGTTCTTTCATGTACTCTTGGAATTCCCCTACAGTAAATGGCGGTCCATTGTCGGTGCGCACTTCGATTGGTAATCCATGTGTAGCGAAGATTCGATCTAACCGTTTGGTGACTGCCTTTGCTGTTGTGGTCTTCATGATTTCCACTTCTGGAAATTTGGAATATGCATCTGTGATGACTAACAAGGTTTCTCCACTTGGGTATGGTCCAAGGAAGTCCATGTGCAAGCGTTCCCATGGCTTGCTGGGCATTTTGTTTGGTTGCAATGGTGCTGGTGGATCGGGTTGTCCGAGACATTGACAAGCATGACAATTTTGTACATATTCCTTTGCATCATTATCCATACCGGTGTCACAGGAAATTCGCCCCCCCCTGTAAATTCGCCCCCCTCCCCATGGGGGGGGGCGAATTTCCTAGGAATATCGCCCCCAGGGGGGTGAATTTCCTAGGAATCTCATCCTCCCGAAGGGCGAATTTCCTAGGAATATCGCCCCCCTTTAGGAATTTCGCCCCCCCCTTCTCGATTTCGATTTAAATTCAAAACATGACAAGAATATATGGCGCATCCCGTGAAGTTATAGACAGTAGAAAGTTGGAAAAGCTGGTACAGCGGCGAACTAGCAGCTAAAGTCACGGCGTTAAGCTGGATTTCCATTCAGTGCATTTTGTCGCGCGATCGACTTTTCTCGATCGCTTTCTTTTGAAATGTGTGTATTCAACCAAAGCTAATGAAATGCGTTCCGCTTGACAACCCACAATTCAAAAGAAAGCGATCGCAAAAAGTCGATCGCGCGACAAAATGCACTGAATGGAAATCCAGCTTAAAGCAGATCGATCGACATATCGCAAAGCCTGTCTGGTCAATACAGCGACGCAAAAAATAACAGTTCTACCTCTGGAACCAGGGTACTCTTATGAAAGATAGAAGTGCTTCCGATTCTGAAGGGATTTTAAGATCCTGACAACGGACTACGGCTACGGCAGGAAGTTTAAGAGTGGTATTAAATAGTGTTGTATTTATACATTCATAATCACACGGACTCATTCTGTTCTTAAATTCTTGAGGAAAAACACTTGTTCAATCTATGTTAGTCGCGAAAGTAAGGTTAAACTTTACCAAGGCTTCTGTAGTGACTCGGGTTCCGCGTTGTCTATGCAACGTGAAAATGCTTTTTCACGTTACTCTTGGGAACCGACGTCGTTTGCAAACGTTCTTTGTATATGACATAAAATTCATTCTAGTGTTCAAACACGTTGCCGTAGTAGTTTATCTCGACTGGCTCCCAGAATGCATGTGTTGTTGGCAATATAAATGTTTGCCAATTTGGGCGATTTATGTTTTGCGACTAAAAGGGGGAGGGCAAAATTCCTAAAGGGGGGCGATATTCCTAGGAAATTCGCCCCCCAGGAGGGCGAATTTCCTAGGAATATCGCCCCCTGGGGGGGCGATATTACGGCGGGACGGATTTCCTGGGACACCGGGTCACCATACTTTTGTTCTAAGTGCTTGCTTGGTTTTCACAATCCCTTGGTGTCCTTTGTGAGCCAGTCTTAAAGTGTCAGTTCTCAACTTGTATGGCATAACAAGCTGCGTTCCTCTCAACACTAATCCATTTGCAGTTACTGGTAGTTCCTGTCGTGCAGAATACAGGTGGTGTGTTTTGTTCTACTTTCCGGTTTCCATGTTTTTAATAGCACTCTGTAAACTGCTATCAGCCTTTGTTTCTGCTATGATTTGTTCAATGTTCAATGTTCATGGAAACAGGTATAACATATTGCTCCATAAAGTTCACATATTGGTCTGCCACATTACTCTTTCTTGTAGCTTCCAATAAGGGTTGTCTGGACAAAACATCTGCTGGATTTCCTTCACCTGGTCTGTGCTGTATGTCAAAGTCATGCTGCTGTAATCGCAATGACCATCGTTGTATTCTTGCTGGGGGTTTAGACTTTGCACTGTAGATGACTTCTAAAGCTTTGCGGTCAGTAATGACTGTGAATTTTGCTCCCACCAAATACAAATGAAATTTCGCACATCCCCATACTACAGCTAAGGCTTCGCGCTCAGTTTGCGAATATTTCTGTTTGACTGGTGAGAGTGAACGACTGGCATATGCTACATTGGTTCTGTTTCCTTGTGTGTCTACATTTGACAGAATTGCCCCAAATCCAACTGGGCTTGCATCAACTGTGAGCGGAGTTTTGTGTTCTGGGTTGTAGAAATGCATGATGCAGTCTTTCTGGATGGCTTGTTTGATTGCTTCGAATGCCTTCTGGTGGACATCACCCCATAGAAAAGTTGCACTCTTTGTAATTAGCTCTCGTAATGGTGCAGTCAAAGTTGAATAGTTCTGTATGAATTTTGAGCAGTAATTTGCTAAGCCAAGAAAACTTCTTAGCTCTTTGGAATGTTTCGGTTGACTTGTGTTCTTGATGGCATCTACCTTTCTTGGATCAGCTTTGACGCTATTTGGTGTTAACTGAAATCCATAGAACCAAAGTTCTTTCTGATTGAAGAGGCATTTGTCAGGGTTGACTGTGAGACCTGTTTCTTGTAACCTTGCGAACAGTTGCTCTACTCTCTGGTCATGCTGCTGTTGGGTATTGCCCCAGACAATAATGTCATCAGCAATATTCTTTACACCGTCTATTCCTCTTCTGGCCTTCTCGATTGAATTTTGAAATACCTCACTCCCAGAATTAATTCCAAATGGTAATCTTTTGTACCGGAACAGTCCTCTGTGTGTAATAAACGTAGTGATGGATCTTGATTCTTTCTGCAGTGGAATCTGGTGATATCCAACCTTTAGATCAATCTTGCTATATATTGTGGCTCCATTCATATTTTCCGTTAGCTCTTCCACTGTTGGAATTGGATGTCTTTCTCGCTTGATGGCATTGTTCGCTTGTCTATAGTCACCGCACTCTAATCTCCTTCGGGTTTCTGGGTTTAGGTGCTACAACAAGTCCACTAATCCAATCAGTACTTTCATCGCAAACTGGTTCTATTATGTCCTCAATATATTCATCGAGCCAGGTGTCTAGTTGCTTTCATAAATGAAAAGGTACTCTCCTGTATGTTTGGGCTACTGGTGCTATGTCCTTGTTCACATGTATTTTCTGCTCATGATCTTTGAGCTTTCCTATTCCATCGAATGCTTTTGGATAGCGACGTCTGAGACGTGTTTCCACCTTCTTACTGTCGGCTTTATCTGTGGTAGGATTGATTTTCTCAGTTGAGACTTTGTGTACTTCCGGTTTGTTTGACAGCTTGTTGATACGCATTGTGATGAAGTTCAATTGTAAGGCAGTGTCATAACTCAAAATAGAAGATATGCTTTTCGTCTTTCATCACGTACAGGGTTGTCGCTATAATTCGATGTTTAGATTCAATTTCCACGGATATCTTGCCTTGTAATTGGATTGGTTCTTGAGCTCCAAATGCGTAGATTGGGGTTTTGGTTTTCTGCAACGGTATGCTTTCGGTTGTAGACGTGCAAATGCTTTCATAGTCTTTCTGTGTTAGAATATTCACCGTCGCACCAGTATCAACCAAAAATGGCACTTTTATTCCATTGACTTTCAATTTTGCAATAGGGTTTTGTTTCATGTCTTTCTTCGGCGTCGACGACATGGTAAATAGATTTCCGCTGCTGTCACTTTCATCAGAACTTGTACTCGGGCTATGTTTGGTGTGCTTTGCGAGGTCTGATCGAGCAGGCTTTTCCTTGATATTGTTGATGCGCCGATTGTTACGGTGATCACGCCGTTTATATTGTAGATATCGTGGTTTTGCTGACTTGCTTTTGCACACTTTCGCAAAATGACCGATCTTGTTACATTTTCTGCATTCTTTCCCTGCGGCTGGGCAATGATTCGTGTGTGGATAATTCCCGCCATAGTTATAACAAACTTGCGATTCTTTCTTTGGTGTCGGTTCTGGTGGATTCCTAGTGTGGTAGACTTTCTCTTCCTGGTGGAGTTGTTTTTCAATCACGTCTGTATGCTGGTCAGCGAGTTCTATTGAGCGAGCGTAAGCGATTAATTCAGCAAGCTTCATCTCCTCACGGAGCGCTTTCCTTCGTAGGCGTGAAGAATTACATTGTTCCACAATCTGCGTTCGGATTTCATCATCCAGATCTGTAAATTCACAGGTAGCTCCAAGATGTCTTAATCTTGTATCAAATTGATCGATAGTCTCACCAACGCGTTGTGTTGCTCGACGGAACACATGTCGCTTGTATAAGATATTTTGTTTGGGCGCGAAATACTCAGTAAGCTTCTCGACGGCTTTGTCATAATCATCCTCATCTCCAGTATCGGGAATTGTTGCAAAGATCGTTTCTACATCTGGTCCCGCGAGATACAATAATAAAGCGCGTTTTCTGGCTTTGGTTTTTATATCCAAACCAACCATACATCTGGTAAATCTCTTGAGCCAGTCTTTCCAACTAACCGCTAGCGAGGTCTGGTCACTATGAGGGTTGAACTGTTGAATTCCTGAAAAATTTAGCCCTGCCATCGCCATCACCTACGTCATGAAGGTACATCACGGTACGTCATGAAGCGAGGACATGTTTCATCGAGCTCTTCATGCTTCTTAAAATCTATCATTACTTTACTGATTTTTGTTTCCTTGGTGAGGCTGACTGATCTATCTACTAGTGGGATTGTAAATTTCTCTTCTAGTCAATTGGATGTTTGTTCATCATCATGGTATAAAAAGATACTGCTTCGCTATTGGGTTCCAGTTGGGATACGACTTTTTGTCCCTTGGATTACGCCACCACGACGAAAGAAATTCTTTTATTGCAAAATATCTTATTACTCTAATTCAGGGGCTCAATGGAATCCTCAGAGACTATTATTAGACGGCGATGTTCATAGTAATCCCGGTCCTTCGACTGATACTGGTGATGGTGTAAATTGTAGAAGACCAAATTCCGACGGTTTTGTGAATTCGCTCGACGATTTGTTTGGATCATTGGGCCTTGAAAACGGTGGCCTGAACATCTGTCATTATAATATCTGCTCGATCACAAACAAACTGGACGAACTTAAACTTCTATTGTCGTTTGTGTCGGATCGCAAAAAGTGTAAACCTAACCTGTTATTGGGAATTTCTGAGACCTTTCTTGATGGATCCTGGTCAGATGAGTTTTTGAATGTTGACAATTACACCTTGTTCCGGGCTGATAGGGCTGAAGGGAAAGGCGGTGGATTACTTGTCTATGTGCCTGCCCATTTGCCAGTGTGTCGTCGGTTTGACTTGGAACTTACTGGCATTGAGAGTATTTGGAGTTATGTTATCCTCGCTCTAGACCTTGTCTCTTTTCGTTTGTTTACCGACCACCCTCGGCAAATGTTTCTTATTTGGATTCCCTTGAAACTATGATTACGAGAGCTGATAGCCTTAATATCCAGACAATAATATTGGGTGACTTCAATTTCAATTTGCTGCAGAAATCGTCTAGCCGTGTACGCTATGAAAATATATTCAAATCATTCAACTTCAAACAACTTATTACAGTGCCGACGAGACCGTCTTCTGGTACCCTTATCGACCATATTTTTGTCAATGATGTCAAATTTGTTCGAAAATCTGGTACATTGGACATCTCTTTGAGTGACCATCTACCAGTTTTTGTTAATTGGAAATCGAGGGTAATCAAACCAAAAAACACGGACCATAGTACTATAATTTTTCGTCCGCTTCGAAATTTCATGGCTGATAGCTTTGTTAATGATTTGCGATGCGTGCCTTGGAATTCTTTGGATATGTTCACTGATCCAAACGATGCTTTGGATCAATGGTACTGTCTATTCAGGGATGTTCTCAATTTACATGCTCCATTAAAACATCGACGTGTCAAATCAATCTTTAGACCCGAGTGGTTTTCTGACGAAATTATGGATGCTATTGGTCAACGCAATAGATTGTATAACAATGCTACGCATAACAACTTGGATTCCTCATGGAGTAATTATCGTGTTGCAAGAAACAAAGTCATACATCTAATTAGAAGTGCTAAGCGTTTATTTTATCGGGAATCAATTCGTAATAACTTGGACAATCCTAAAAATCTATGGCGAATAATTAGAAATTTAGCTCCATCTCAGAATTCGAATTTACCGAGTCGTCTCACCATTGATGAGAAATTATATACCAATCCGAAGGATATTGCCAATCTATTCAATGAATATTTTACCAGTATAGCGTCTGTTATTCAACCAATCAGTTATCCTTCCGCTACTAACTGGGACTACCTTACTGACATGGTCGGTAGTGTGCTTTCGAGTGACTTAGTTTTTGATATCCCGCCAATTTCAGAGGAATTTGTTCTCTCTAGTCTACAGCGTTTACCTGATGGTAAAGCAGCAGGTTTAGATGGACTCAATAACTATTTTTTAAGAATTTCTGCACCGGAAATAGCACCGTCGTTAACATCTATTTTTAATACCAGTATTACTACAGGTGTTTTTCCAGATACATGGGAAGTGGCAAAGGTGTCTCCTATCTTTAAGTGTGATTCACTCTTTGATCGATCTAATTTCCGCCCTATTTCTCTTTTGGCCGTTATTTCAAAAATTCTTGAGCGCCATGTTTTCACTTCTTACTCACTTTTTCTTACAGAACATCAGTTATTATCTGATGTATCTATTCCATTGTATTTCTCCATATGATACTGATAATTTTGTATTTGCCGATGATACTTCCTTACTTGCATCTGGTCCAACTGTTCGGGAGGTAGTTTTAAAATTGAATGCCGCTGTTGCTGCTGTCTTTAAATGGGCTGAGCAGAATCGTATGATGTTAAATACTTCTAAATCAAAGTGTATGCTTATAACTACTCCGCAAAAATTCAGACTTCTTCCAAATACTTCACTTGACGTTATTGTCAATGATTGCCAAATTGAGCAAGTTGATCAATGGACAGTTCTTGGTACTACTTTTGACTCCTTTCTTACCTGGGACTCCCATGTGAATAATATATGTTCTACTGTTAGCAACCGTCTATCTTTGCTACGACGTATCAAGCCTTATTTAACGTATGAGTGTACTTTACATTTCTATAATTCTTGCGTGCACTGTTATTTCACTTACTGTTCTTCTTGTTGGGATACATGTTCCCATACCCAGCTATTAAGGCTTCTTCGACTACAGAAACGAGCCGCTAGAATTCTATTGGATGCGGATTATACTCGGTCATCAGTTAGTCTCTTTCTTAACCTAAAGTGGTTACCTATCTATGATGTAGTTAAGATCAGAAAGATATTAACCTTATATAGTATAATTCTTGATCCTTTTGCACCTTTTTGCTACAAACAAAAGTTTCAGTTCCTCTCCCAACACCGTTTTCGCCAGACTAGGGCATGAACTTACAATTTGATAGTTCCCAAACCACGTTCAAATTCCCTTAAGCGCACCTATGGGTACCTAGCCCCGGTCTTATTTAATGCTCTTGATGCTGATCTAAAACAACTTGCAATCTTACCTTTGACATCTTCCCTTCAATCTCGTCTTCTCCTTATCAAATTTAAGTTACGAGCTATATTTAGCTCTCGAGTGAAACGAGTCGATAACTTGGAACTCCTAATGTGTTCAAATTGTAAATTTTGTCTATTCTGTAATTGTGTATCATTTAATTAGTTTTAGTATTTACCAATGTATTTATGTTATTTTTTTGTGGAGGGCCATCTGTTAGATAACTGTGACAGGTTAAGATGTTACTCTCCTTAAATAAAGTATTGTATTGTATTGTATTGTATTGTATTGTATTGTATTGTATTGTATTGTATTGTATTGTATTGTATTGTATTGTATTGTATTGTATTGTATTGTATTGTATATATATCCTCATCGCCAATGTTGTATCTTTATATTCAATGTTGTTTCTTTATTCTCAATCAATCTAAAATCACTCCGTCATTGCCCATGCACTCTACACCCATATCATCTCTGAGAGTCTGACTCTTCACACTCTCGGTCCCATGCCTAAACACTACAATCCTGTCAAGAAACTCTTCGTAAGGACTTATTTCATCATCCGATCAACATGCACTTCGGATGGGCCGTTCTCAAGATTGGGCCAACAATCTCTAATTCGGATGGGCTTCTCTCACCATCCGGTCAACATTCTTTTCCGGGATTGGCTTATGTCATGATCTAGTAAACATGCACTTCGAATGGACGTATCTCATCGTTCGGTCGACATTCTCATCGGATGGGCTTATAATCATTCAGTCAACATAGCCCAACGCGTACTAATACGGCTGAATGAATAACGAAAAAACAATGACAAATCGAGCAAACACAACCCTGACAAAAGTTTTTAACTCCTAGAACAAAGCATGTCAGACAACCAGAAAATGATATGCAAGCCTGGTTGCATGCTCATGTTGCATCTCAGAAAAACTTGAGCTAAGAAGGGGAAACGTAGTGGCAACATGGCGGCGTTCGGACGTGTTCTGTCGTCTCTGATGTTTTTATGTTTCTTCTTGGTCCTACTATATCAGTTCAACTCAAATAGATCCGAAACTACGATGCTTGCCCACGACTGTATGAAGTCAAGATATCTTTACGCTTCCAATCAAACTAATCACCCACCAGTGTTCGACAACATTTGTAAATTGAAACACCATGATATTTGTGCCAGCCTCAAGCTAGCGAGTCTTATCAGGATTATCAAGATTGGTTTAATGGCTAACTGTATTCTGCTTTGTGGAGACGTCTCACTCAATCCCGGACCTGTTCAATTACATTTCCCAACAAACGTGAAAGGATTAACCTTCTGTCACTGGAATATTCAAAGGCTAACCGATTCTAAATTCGAAGAGATTTCGCAATCTCTTACATCGAAGAACAATTCGGAACTGAAGCTTGACGTTCTGATTTTAACTGAGTCCTTTTGCTCCAATAAAGTTCCCGACACCTATTATAAAATCCTGGGATATGTTTTGCACAGAAAAGATCGACAAGAGAAAGCTGGAGGTGGAATACTAGTGTATGTTAACGAAAACCTGGACGCAAATCGTCGCAATGACCTTGAACAAACCGAGATAGAATCTCTGTGGCTCGAAGTCTGCCCGCATAAATCCAAGCGACCATTGTTAATATCTGGCGTGTATCGGCCGCCTTCGGCAACGCGTGAATATAATTTAAAGTTAGGCAAGATTATCGAAAATGCTTATCTCGAAAACAAGGAACTAATAGTACTGGGTGATTTTAATATTGACTTCATGAATTCTGATTCCTTTCATAAGCATGATCTAGTCAAGACACTCAAAAATCTAAACATGATCCAAATTGTGAATGAAGTCACCAGACCTATATCCAATACATGCCTAGACCACATCTATTCGAATTATCCCGATAGAATGTTAAATGTCTTCACGAAGAATATCGGCATGTCTGATCATCTACCTGTGTTTGCTGTTCGCCGCTATAATACGCCTGGTTTACGAGATTCAAATAGCGGCAAACACATATCATTTGAATACAGAAATATAAAAAATCTTGATAATGTGAAATTTGTAAAGGATCTTGGCGAAGCCCCTTGGGACACAGCCTTTGTTTTCGAAGACACCGATGACATTGTTGATACTTGGTATGACATTTTTATTCAAATTCTGGATAAGCATGCCCCAGTGCTTTCAAGACGTGTGAAACGATTAAGCCAACCAAAATGGTTTACTAATGACTTAAATGAAGAGATTCAGAGCAGAGATAATCTTCTTAAGATGGCACGCGTTTCAAATAAACTAAGCGACTGGAGTATTTTTCGACGAGCCAAAAATAGAGTAACGAAGTTAATTTGCAATGCAAAGAAATCCTTTTTTAAACTAACAATGTTTGAAAATCGCAATAATCCAAGGAAATTGTGGTCATCCATTAAAGATCTTGCGAGAACATCTCTGGATGAAAACCGTGGTATTCACAAACTGGATGAAAATGGTGAATTAGTCACTGACTCTAGTAGCATTGCTAAATTGTTGAACATATTTTTTGTTGATCTGCCGCAACGCCTATTAGCATCTATTAATTCTACAGCCTCTTTCTGTAAACAAACATTGGCTGATTCCATTGGTGCGACTACTGGCATAAATTTCTTTGAAATCCCATTCGTCACCCCTGACAAAGTGCTTAATTTACTTCAAAGTATGCCGGTAAATAAAGCAACAGGTGCTGATGGCCTTAGCCCAAAAATTCTAAAGATTGCTGCTCCAGCTATATCGACTTCAGTGGCTGCGGTGATTAATCATTGTATTTCCACCCGCACTTTTCCGACGAAGTGGAAGATAGCTAAAGTAAATCCTATCTACAAAAATCAAGGAAGCAGGAAGGACAAACAAAATTACCGACCAATATCGATTCTCCCCATTCTTTCAAAGTTATACGAGAAGCATATCTACGAGGCTCTTCATGCGCACCTGTCAAGCAACAACTTATTATACGGTCTACAGTCAGGTTTTCGATCACTGCATTCGACCGAGACTGCTCTCATACGCCTTCTAGACCAAATTTTATTTGACCTTGATAAAAACAATGTGAGTGCCCTAGTGCTGGTGGACTACAGCAAAGCATTTGATCTAATCGACCATGAAATTCTACTTGCTAAGTTGAATGTATATGGCATTGATGACACTAATCTACAACTTTTCAAGAATTATCTTTTGGACCGGAAGCAATATGTTGAGGTGAATGGCTGTAAATCCACGCCCTTAAGCGTCACCCATGGCGTTCCTCAAGGGAGCATTTTGGGGCCTCTACTATTTTTAGTATTCATAAATGATCTACCGTCACGGATTTCAAATTCAACTGTGGATGTTTACGCCGATGATACTACGCTCTGTGCCAGTGCTCATTTCTCTGTGGCTCCAATGGAACTCCAAGCCAGCCTTCAAGAGGATACTGATAAGCTCTGTAACTGGTCTGACGAAAACCACATGATCCTAAACGCCTCTAAAACGAAATCTATCCTTGTCACCGGACAACGCTTACAGTCACGCCTGCAAAACCCAACCTTGACGGTTAGTGCCAGAAACGTGAATATTGAGCAGGTCTCATCTCAGAAATTGTTGGGTGTACTATTCGATGAAAAACTTTCATTCAAGCAGCATGTTGACAAGCTAAGCAAAAAAATTTCCCAAAAAATCGGCCTTCTGAAGAAATTGCGAGCATATCTGCCTATTAGAGAGAGAAAACTGTTTTATAATGCTATTATAAAGCCGCAGCTGGTGTATGGCAGCACGATATGGAGCTCATGTTGTTCTACTGGAGACTTACATAGGATTTTTAAACTTCAAAAGAGAGCTGCTCGCATAATCTTAGAAACTGATACTTTTACCAGAACAATTGATAATTTTGCAAAGTTAGGATGGTTACCTTTTTACGATGAAGTTAAGATAAATAAATGCTCACTTATTTATAAGAGATTACATGGTGAAGCACCAACTTATATAGATAAATTGTTATTGAACAACTTTTCTATCCATAGAGAGACGAGACACGGAAAGCATAATTTAGTCTGTCCTAAATTTAATCGTATTACTGAAGGAGGTAGATCATTCACGGTTACAAGTGTAAAGTTATGGAATAGTCTCCCACAGGAAATTAAAAAGAAACCCAGTCTTGCCTCTTTCAAATGCTCCCTTAGAAACTTTTTTAGTGAATCGTATAAAGGCATTGATCGCTTTGAAATTTTAATGTAATTTTATATGTGTTAGATCTCTATTTATAAACCAGTTTAATGTATCTTATTTGTACTTAGTTAGGTAAATTTGAGGGCCACAAGTTTATCAGCCAATCGCTGTCATGTGTCACCCTCGTGAAATAAAGTTGTTCATTCAAGCAAGGCGACGGTAAGATTAAACCAAACAAAAAAAGAAAAGAAAACACGATCGGGCGCGACAAGGCCCACACTAAACCCCGAGTACGAACGACATTAAGCCAGGCACACAGAACGATATTCTCAATTTGAAATCTTGTGAGCGAAACACTTACGCCTTAAGGAGACTCGATAAAACACTTACCGCCCAAAAGGGAAAACAAAAGAAGACAAGAACTCGGACAAGGTGAAGGAAACCTGGCCCCGTGGTGAAAAATATAAGATAGAGAGCCGTACACCCATAACAAAAACGTGGATACACTGAATGACAAGCCACAATACAACGAACCTGCTCGGCTGGAATTGGTGCGACTACGTTGTCGTTGTTGGCTTGCTCGGCTTGTTCGGCTTGCCCGGCGACAAACGTCATGTTACGTGTGGTTTCTTGAATGCTATTGGTTCACAGTAGATCACGTGTACATCCGGGTATGTTTGCTCCACGCGCATGTCGCGCGCGAGAATAAACCCACGCGGGATTTTGAGTACACACACCAACTGAAAAGTGAAAACATGGACGAAGACGAAGGAAGAAAATCTCGAGGTCCCTACAAGAAATATGTGCGTCACTTTAATCCGTACGAATTTGAAGCGGCAAGAAGAGCAAAGAAAAGACAAGCTACTAGCCGTGGTCATCAACAACTTATTTTGTCTGACAACAGTGATGACGAGTTTGATTTGTCGCTACGACGGTGACAAATCCCGCCAACGATTTACGGTTGTTAAGTCATGATGAAGATATTGAGGATCCATTGTACGATCACGAAATTGAGAGTACAACATACCAACCCGAAACTGAGGATAGAGCACTATTAGAACACGAAATAGTTGAGGAAGAAAGCCATAGACAAGATCGACATGAAGAATTAGAAGAGATGTTTATAAACGAGTACGAAGGCCCTGACGAAGGGAACGACCTCAGTAAAGAAGATGAAACAATGTATGAATGTTTTCTCAACGATGGAAACGGCTATTCAGATGGTTTTAGTGACTATGAGGACATCAATTCGGACATTGAATCCACAGATGGTTGCGAGTCAGAAAATGATGATGATGACCTGCTGTATTCAAATGCGCCCATCACAGCCACATCAAGTATCGTGTTGTTGTTATCTTTCGTGTCAAAACATAAACTTACTCGTGTAGCATTTAAGGATTTGCTTGCAGTAATTGAGGCACACTGCCCTAAGCCCAATAACTGCCAGACAACCGTGAAAAAAGTTTTGGACTTTGTTAGCCAACCAAAGGGAAATATTGTCAAGCACTTCTTTTGTGGATATTGCAAGGCATATCACGGGAAGACTGAGGTAATGGGCAATTGCAACATTTGTGGGAAACAACTCGAGAAAACCCACGAACATTTCATTGAAGTTCCCTTTGTAGAACAGCTACAAAACTATTATGCTGGTAAGTAAAACATTCATGCAAATTACAGTGGGTTCAGGTTGAGCGTTTAACAACAACAACAACAACAACAACAACAACAACAACGACGACGACGACGACGACGACGACGACGACGACGACGACGACGACGACGACAAGCAAACTTGCAGCTGCAGAAAAAAACCCGACTGCCCCTTGAAAGGAAACTGCATGGTTGCAGGAGTCATCTACAAAGCTGATGTCACGACAACAAACGATGAAACAGACACAACAAAACAATACATAGGAATGACAGCCAACAACTTCAAGCAACGCTTCAACAACCACCAGAAATCTTTCCATGACGAGAAATACAAGAATGAAACTGAACTATCAAAGTACGTTTGGAACTTAAAATCAAAAGGGAAACCGTTCCACGTAAATTGGTCTATTGTAAAACGCGCCGCCCCTTACACAAGTGGAGCAAGGCGCTGTAATCTGTGCCTGGAAGAAAAGCTGGTTATTCTGAAAGCTAATAAGGCGAACCTGCTCAACAAACGATCGGAGCTAATTTCAAAATGCCAGCATGAAAATAAATTTTATGCCAGGAACGTCCACCGCCCTAGGAACAGTGATGCACATCCGGGAACAATCTCTCGAACTTATCCCACGCAATCTCGCGCGTGCGGCGATGTCACGTGTGCCGCGATCTCACGCGTGCCACGCAATATAAGCAGAAGTTATAGTGAAACTTTTTCAGTTGCCTGATGATCGCTTAACGCGTGAAACTCGGAGTAGCAACGTTCATTTTTTAAATAAAATCTATCTTGCTCTACCTTCAAAAGTATCGAGCACTCTGTGGTCTATTGTAAACGACTACTTTAACTATTATGATATATATATATATATATATATATATATATATATATATATATATATATATATATATATATATATATATATATATATGATATATATGATATATATATAAGATATATATGATATATATATATGATATATATGATATATATATATATATGATATATATGATGTATATGATATATATGATATATATATATGCTGCTCAACTAGAAACAACTTTGCTGAAGGAGACAACACCACTAAAGGAGTTTGGAAAGAAGTCAGGGGTGGGAAGGAATTCGAGTGCACTAATTCAAAGCAAGACATTGGAATTCCTTTGAATACTGCTGATCGAGCTGCAAAAAAACAAAGAAATGATAAGCACAATCAGCCAAGAACTAATTCTGCAGTTCAAACTGGAATAATTAACACATCTAATAGATATCAAGTGTTGTCAAGTGACTCTGAAAATAATGCTGAAAGAACTGTTCCTAAATCCAAACCTGACTATAGACAACAGCAGTCAGGCCCAGTACTATCCACCACAACCTCAGAAACACTGCAAAATAATAGTGGAAGTAATCTGAGTCAGCAACCTGGTTCGCAATCATATCGTATAAGGGGGGAAGAATATTGTGAATCTCATCGAACCTCGCAGGAAACCTATGATGATCTACAACACCCTAGCAGCCCTACTAACGATCGAACAAAGACACATGAAAAACCAGTTCTAATACTTGGTGACTCTATTACCAGAGGGATTCTAACAAATAAACTCAGAAAGCTAAGTCAAAGAAATGTTGTGATTCGCACATTTCCTGGAGCATCAGTATCGGATATGCTTGATTATTCAAAGCCATCCATCCGGAAGTTACCTGAGCATGTGATTATTCATGTTGGGACAAATGATCTCAAGACAAAAGTTCCTATCGACATCATCAAAGATACATCCAAATTATGTGACCAAATTCTACAAATAAGTCCCAACACAAAGTTAACATTATCACAAATTATACTGAGGAAAGATGTTCAAAATATCGAAATGAAAGTCACAGAGTTTAACAATCTTCTGACCAACTTATGCGGAAGAATGAACTGGAACATTCTCAAACATTCCAACATCAATGAAAGAGGCCTTGACAGATTTGGACTACATCTCAACAGAACAGGTACTGCTATCCTCGCTAGAAATTTAGCTAATAGTATACAGCACTTTTAACCATCATGCACTTAATAAGGAAACCACCACATTTAATAGTTCTAATAGCAACTCTATGTATAACATCTTACCTAACAAAGGTCTCTCAGTCATACACTTAAACACTCAATCAATAACAAATAAGGTCGATTTGATGAAAATAATGATTAATGATATTACTAGCCTTCGTCAAAAATGCAATGTAATATTTGGAATTACCGAGACACACCTAAACAATACTTGGTCAGATAACGAACTTACCATAGAAACATTTTGTTGTATAAGAAAAGACCGTTCCCACTCTGCAGGTGGTGGTGGAATCCTGGCTTACATTCCCAATTCAATAAATTTTAATCATAGAACAGACTTGGAAACCATACGTAATGAGCTAATTGAAATTATTTGTGTTGAAATAATATTCTACAAATCATCTCCAATAATAATTTGCTTTATTTATCGCCCCCCGAATAACCGTGTGTTATGGAGGGAGGAACTCAAAGATATCTTGAATAAATTGGAAAAAGAAGGGAAAGAGGTAATTATATTAGGCGATTTCAATGTAAACACCCTAAACAAAACTCAATATAAAACCCTTAAAACGAATGATGACATCATTCCAATATGAGCAATTGATTGATGACATTACCAGACCAGTATCAAAATCTATTTCAGATCATATATATACAACACACCCACAATCTATCCTGAAGTCAGGAGTGATTGAAACTGGATTAAGTGATCATCATTCAATTTTCGTCACCAGAAAAATCAACCCGAAAGAAGCAAACAAGCTTAAACACCAGACAATAACGTATAGGAACACAAAAGAATTTGATGCTAATAGTTTCATTGAAGAAATACAGCAACTACCATGGCACTTATTTGAAACCATCCATGACCCTAACATTTACCTTAACATGTGGAATGAAATGTATCTAAACACATTAAATAACCATGCCCAGGTAGTCACAAAAAGAGTAAAATCTAAACGACTACCTGGGTGGCTAACTAAAGACATACGGGATAAAATGAAATTAAGAGATGAGTACCTGAAACAAGCTAAGAGATCAAGTCATGAAGATGACTGGGTCTCGTATAAACAATGCAGAAACAAAATCACCAAAGAAATTTGTAAATCGAAAGCAACTCACTATACCAAATTATTAAATGAAAACATTTCCAACCCAAAACTGCTTTGGAAAATTTTCAAGGAAACTGCATCAATGAAAACAGCCATCGCTCCTGAATTCATTGTTGTGAACGATGTAAAATATACTGATCACCACGAAATAAGTAACATCTTCAATAACTATTTCATTGACATTATAAAAGAAACACGAGACAAAATACCATCTAATATGCATATAGACCTCACAAATCTTAAGATATTCATAGATTCACATATTCCAGAAAATGTTAGTTTTACCATACCTTTAATGACTGAGCAAACAGTCTTCAACCTTTTAAACAATCTTCATGCTAATAAAGCTTCCGGTCTTGATGGTATTGATGCATTCTTCTTGAAAATAGCGGCCCCTGCACTTACAAAATCCCTTACAACATTATGTAACATAAGTATCACTACCGGAGTCTTTCCACTATTATGGAAACAAGCCAGGCTTACACCAAAACACAAGAGTGATTCGTTGTCTGATAGATCAAACTTCAGGCCTCTCTCCATATTATCCATTGTTTCCAAAATTTTAGAAAGACATGTTTACAACAGTACATATAATTTTCTACAACGTCACAGGCTACTAACTAAACATCAATATGGCTTCAGGATGAATCACTCATGTGAAACCCTACTGCTCTCTCTCTATGAAACGTTGATAACGACAATTGAAAGAGGTGAAATTAATGGACTAACGCTACTAGATTTCTCAAAAGCATTTGATGTGTTAGACCATAAATTACTCCTGCAAAAACTCGAACTATATCATTTCAGACCAGAGGCAATAGCCTGGTTTAACTCATATCTGTCAAACCGAACGCAAAGGGTTAAATTCAAAACTGCTCTCTCAGACTCTTTGCCGGTTAATTGCGGTGTCCCACAAGGGTCAATTCTAGGACCGCTCTTATTTATTATTTTCATCAACGACCTTCCACTTCACCAACAATGTACAACACCATTTATTTTCGCTGATGATTCGTCAATACTAGCCTCCAGCCTGCTGATCAGTGATATAAATCTAAAACTGACCAATGACCTTAAGTTAATATCAAACTGGTTAAACACGAACCTAATGTCACTGAATTGCACAAGAAGCAAATGCATGAAAATATATTCTAAACGTAAAACTAATGCCTCAGACAAAATTCCTGTTACAATAAATAATAAATCAATAGATGAGGTAACAACAAAGAAACTGCTTGGAGTCCACTTAGATAGTGGACTTCAATGGGAAGAACATATAACTAATATATACCAAATTATTAATAAACGGCTTTTTCTATTAAAACGGATTCGACAAAATTTACCTTATCATTCCCGTATCATGTTTTACCAGTCGTTAATCTATCCTCACCTGTTATATTGTTGCACTGTTTGGGGTAACGCATCAAAGGAAAAACTTAATGATCTCCTGAAACTCCAAAAAAGATCGGCACGCACTATACTGGAGGCATCTACTGATGAATCATCAGTTGAACTATTTAAAAAGCTTGGATGGATTCCACTACATAATCTAATTAAACTAAGAAAACTTATATTAGTATTCACTGTATTAAAAAACAAAGCTCCATCAAACCTGTATAACTTATTTCAGTTTGTCGGTGAAGCACATAGTGTTAGCACAAGAGCGTCACTGACAGATCTGAAAGTTCCAAAAGTCTCTAGTGAGCTTGGTAAAACAAAGATTTCGTATAGTGGAGCTTTGTTATTTAATTTGTTATTTAATTCGCTCCCTAACCACTTAAAGGACACTACCAATATTAGTATTTCAACTTTCAAAAATGAACTAAAAAAATATTTTCTAGAACAAAATAATGGAGTGGCACACTTGGAGGATTTTGCCTGTATCAACTGTAAATTTAAACTAACCTGCAACTGTGTCACTTAATTATTTATTGATTTTTAACTAATGAAGGCCATCTGGTAGAATACGATATGTAAAGATGTTTATACCTTCCTTTAAATAAAGTTCAAT
>CAXIUP010000171.1:135000-196268 GCA_964035015.1 Corallium rubrum | reverse complement strand
AAACTTTCCTAGTACTTAAACTGTCAAATAACTTTACAAAACCTGGTGCACAGCCAATTGAACTTACACACACCCAATGATTGTTATTTATATGCAGAATTTGAATGAAATCACCGATCATGATTGAAAACTGCATTGAAGGGCCCAAGGTTGGTCGTTGAAATCCCTTTATCCTTGGGTTTACATCCCGTATGAGCACTTGAGCTTGGTGGATGATTATACCATCTAGCCAACCAGTTGGGGAAGATATGATATTGTATTCAGCATCACTAAGTTTACCAATTGTCTTGTATCTCTCTGGCTCCTTGTGTATAACTTGCACAATTTCTATCTCATCATCTACATCCATTGGTGCAGGGTTTGTCATGTCAACTTTTGCTTGTGAAGATTTTGGTTTTCTTTTCTTGCAAAATGGGCATACCCAGGTGCTTTTTGCATTATTAGGCATCCGCTTAAAATTGAGACATACTAGGTGAAAGAACTTACCATGTGTGCAAGTTGGATTGTGGCATTCAACAAGTTTGTCAATACTTTTTGGTTTGCTTTGGCATATACAAACAACTTCCATTCCAGTAGGAATGGATTCTCTTTTGATGGACATTCCCTTATTCCTGGGTGGATTCTTAGCTCTTTTAACTAGTGTTCTGCAATGAGGACAGTACCAGGTCTTAGGTGGGTTTTCAATCTCCAAGCAAGAAGAATGGAATTTGCTAATTGCACATGTGGGATTGCAGCAAGTCAGGGTTGTTTCATCAGCTGCTTTACGGCAATAACAAGTAATATCTTTATCACCTGGGTCAAGTGAGATAGGTTGATGCTTCCTTGTATACCAATGGCCAAGTATCTCTGGCAACACACAGGTTCTCCAAAAAAGTTTGAGTTTGGGTAGTACCAAATTCCAATGGTCTTCATCAGGAGCAATCCGTTGCAAAAAAAAACAAGTTTGCCCATTCGTAGAAAATGCACAAACAACAAAGTCACAATAGCTTCTCTTTGTAGTAAATAGTTGCTGTTGGACTTGATAATGATACTGGTGAGTTGGTTTAAGGTAATATGATCCATCACTATCTTTATTTAGACAGGAAGACTTTTTTAAAACATAGCTGTCAAAGTCGCAGTCTTCAATGCAGTATGGACATTTAACCTCTCCACAACCATTACCATGGCAATCACATGTGCATAAAAAGTCTGGAGTTGCATGCAACCAAGGATGATCCTCGTTGACTATGAGGCCACAGGGAATAACCTTGAAATTGGTGTGGACTTTATTCATCTCTTTTTCATAGGCCTTGATTGCATCACCTTCATGGTCACATCCATGTTGCACAGCCTTACTGTAAAATTTATTTAATTCTGGGTAACAGATGGTTTGAATCAATGACTGGGATGGCAATGCTGGGTTTGAATGGGCTGCTGATTTGCTCTGTGAAGCACCAATCCTGCCAGCACGATGTTTGAAAAAGTTGGCACCTTTAGACTGATTCATGGTGTCTTTCTCAATTTGAGCAATGTCTTCCTTAGAGATATTTATTTCTATGTGCTTGCATGCATTTAGCAGTTCTGTATAAGTTAAATCAAGATACTCTGCAGTAAACATATCATGAATGGTAGGAATTGCACGGCTCTTCACAACGTAACTTTCTGCATAGGATGATATCAAACTAAGCGCCACAGGTTTGACCTTGCATTTGCTTAACTTGGCATAAAACGTGTTCATTTCCACTTCTGTTGGAGTTGTTATCCCACTTGGCTCGCCTGATTCTTTGAATGAACTTTGGTTAGGCTCGTCTGGTACTACTGGTAAGCAATCGATAGTTTTATCTAAATCATCTTTTTTTGGCAGATTTGAAGTTTATATCCCGAACTTTCTCGTATTTAATTTCTTTGACATACGTTGGTAAAATCCATGAACATTTTACTTGCGTGCAAGACAGTTTCCCATTTATTTTAGTCCAAGCTTCCAAATAAAAAAGAACACTGGCGATGTGTGAACAGGATTCACCAAGACCAGCCATACATCCCATACAATGAGCAGCAACAATCGTACCCTGTTTTTCTGTTATTATCCATAGTGGAATCAAAGAATCGTTCATTCTTTGCGAGTGTCGCACCTTGGCTAAAACAACGAATTTGTTGGCGATAATATGACCTTGCACGTTTGCAATAAAACCCGAAACCATTTGGTTATAGGCTTGCAAGCTTCGGAAGGCCTTAAATTGCTGCTTAGTGTAGAAGCTTGTCTCCAATACCAGGTAGAAAAGAAGGTCAGTCGCTTCCACAGGTGGTAAACAGTCGGGTTCGAAGTGCTTGCCTTCGATCAGTACTGGATCAACTCCGATTGAGGTAATTTTCTCTAAATAACGCCGTTTTACATGCTCGTCAAGCTTCTTAGCATATTCCGAAAGAGGAAATGAAGATTCCATCCCGAAATTTCTGCTGAAAAAGCTCTCGTTTTAAAACAACACTGTTAAAAAGATAGTTATGGCATATGATTTCCATATAATTACTAGCCTGCCAGGTACACAAATATGGCCGCCGCTTGGCCTATGACGTCACGTGAAAACCACCTATATGCTAATTTGGAATTTTGAGTTTTGATTTTTTTCTGTTGCCATTTCTTCCCGGAATACCATCGTCACCCTGCATTTGGGGAAGGATCCGCAATCAGTGAGTACTGTAATAATTCTGACTTGACGAAAAGCAGTTCTAGCATGAATGGGAAAAAGTCTCATCGGTGTCCAACCTGCACCAAGACATTTGGTAGTTCATCAAGTTTAAGACGTCATATGGTAATACATACTGGAGAGAAACCATTCGAATGTGATCTCTGTAACAAGACATTTTCTTATTCAAGTGGTTTAATAGTTCATAAAAGAACACATACTGGAGATAAACCATTCAAATGTGATGTATGTGAGAAGACATTTTCCCAGTTAAGTAACTTACTACATCATAATGCATCAGTCAAATCCAAGCGTGCCCATCCCCCCCCCCCCGGGACACCGCGGGGCATTTGATTCTTTGGCAAATCCCAGGGGTGGGGCATTTGAAAGAAAATCTTTGCCCGGGGGTGGGGCATTAGATATTTAATCTTATATTGGAAACTGGAAAAAGATTGTCACTTGGGGAATTTAATCTTCGGAAATTTAATACTAATAATGTACTGAGTGAGGGCCAGCGAATCATAACAAGCAACAAACGTTTAAAACACCTCCTTAGTTGTCTACACCGGAAACGACAAAGTCGCCGAAAACGTGCACATGTATATGTGCTCCAGCAGAGCACTTCTTGTATTGTATTATAAAATATTTCAGCAAGAAATTCCCCGGGGTGGGGAATTTGCCAAAGATTTTTGGCCCCACCGTGGGGCATTTTCACCTGCTTCTCATCCCCACGGCGGGGAATTGGCCGTATATTTGAAAAATTTGTCAAATGCCCGGGGGTTGGCCCGGGGGGGGGGGGGGGGGGGGGGTGGGCACGCTTGGATTTGACTGATGCATAAAAGAACACATACTGGAGAGAAACCATTCAAATGTGATGTCTGTGACAAGACATTTTCCAAGTCAAGTAACTTACTACAGCATAAAAGAACACATACTGGAGAGAAACCATGCATTCAAATGTGATGTCTGTGACAAGACATTTTCCAAGTCAAGTAACTTACTACAGCATAAAAGAACACATACTGGAGAGAAACCATTCAAATGTGATGTCTGTGACAAGACATTTTCCCAGTCAAGTACCTTACTACATCATAAAAGAACACATACTGGAGATAAACCATTCAAATGTGATGTCTGTGAGAAGACATATTTCCACTCAAGTGGCTTATTATATCATAAAAGAACACATACTGGAGAGAAACCTTTCAAATGTGATGTCTGTGACAAGACATTTTCCCAGTCAAGTAGCTTACTATATCATAAAAGAACACATACTGGGGAGAAACCATTTAAATGTGATGTCTGTGAGAAGACATTTTCTCATTTACGTGCCTTAATAGTTCATAAAAGAACACATACTGGAGATAAACCATTCAAATGTGATGTCTGTGAGAAGACATATTTCCACTCAAGTGGCTTATTATATCATAAAAGAACACATACTGGAGAGAAACCTTTCAAATGTGATGTCTGTGACAAGACATTTTCCCAGTCAAGTAGCTTACTATATCATAAAAGAACACATACTGGGGAGAAACCATTTAAATGTGATGTCTGTGAGAAGACATTTTCTCATTTACGTGCCTTAATAGTTCATAAAAGAACACATAATGGAGAGAAACCATTCAAATGTGATGTCTGTAAGAAGACATTTTCCCAGTCAAGCCACTTACTACATCATAAAAGAACACATACTGGAGAGAAACCATTCAAATGTGATGTCTGTAAGAAGACATTTTCCCAGTCAAGTAACTTACTGCGTCATAAAAGAACACATACTGGAGAGAAACCATTCAAATGTGATGTCTGTGACAAAGCATTTGCTCATTTATCTACCCTGCAACATCATAAAAGAACACATACTAGAGAGAAACCATTCAAATGTGATATCTGTGCCAAGACATTTTCCCAGTCAGGTGACTTAAAATATCATAAAAGAACACATACTGGAAAGAAACCTTACACTTGTGATATCTGTGACAAAGCATTTTCCCATCATTGTAGTTTTGTAAATCATCAAAAGACACATAACACAGGAAAAAGTTTCAAGTGTAATTACTGTAACATGAATTCTGATTGTAAAACATTTGATCGACATTTGTTCAACCATGAACTTGAAGCCACAGAACCAAATGGGATGCAGTACATATGTCTGAAATGTGATGTCACATTTGATTTAGCTAGTGCATTGGTAAAGCACATGACTGAAGTTCATTAACCCTTTCCCTATGGTGGTTGCCTCTTGGTATTTTACTCTGGCTAATGCTAATGCCAGAGTTACTCTGGCCAATGCTAGATGATTTTACTTGTCAAGGCAAGAACTCTAGTAGTGAAAGTGTTAAAAAACTATCTCGTTAACTCTTTCCCTACCATGGTGGCCTTTTAATATTTTACTCTGGTTTTCCTGTCATGGGAAGAACTCTAGTAGGGAAAGGGTTAAGGTGGTTCTGTCTAGTTTACCGGAAGTAAGTGGATTTGTGTAATAGATGTACCTTGTGTGTATTTTGAAACCACAGGTGGTGGTTGAACACCATACAGTAACAATTGTTGCTTCAATGAATCCTGGTTGATGTAAGTAAATAGTATCATTGATATTGCTTTTTAATAATACTTTTTATTATAATGAGGGTTTATCAGGTCTGATGTCATGAACATCATACCTTCTTCTGATTGGCCAATAATTTTTTGGTAGGCAGTGGACAATTCCCATTCTAGCAATGCATCATGGGAGTTGTGTTTGTGTCTTTCCTTTTTGGCATAAATCAAAACATTTGTGTTTTATTTTTGGCCAATAAATTATATTAATGCTGAGCTTTCGTCTTGTTAGGCCGTCTTTTTAGCTTATAAAACATTGAAATATCCCAAAATGGTTTTATTTATCTATTAACAACTCCATGCAAAGATTCGAGAAGGAAATACTTTGTTGAAGTTTTGTAAAGCAATTATGATTATTGTTAAGTATAGGACTAAACCTCTGCAGCTGCTAGTCAGCTAGTGCCAAATGGAGTCTTAGAGCGGCTACTGTATACTTTTGCGTAGTAACTTTTTGACCTTAAGTTGTTCGTCGGTTTTCTTTTACCCTATTGCTTTCCCCCGCTTTTTTCAAGTTTCGGTTTGACATGCAAGTTTCCTTTTACCCAAGATGTGTTTTTTTTTTTTACATAAACGTTGCTTTGTTTCTGTTCTCTTTAAATTATATATACGTACTATTTTAATTCCCAAAAGGTGCTTTCTTTTATGACTTAATTTTTGTTTTGTTAAATTTCGCACATGATAACTCAAATGTTCAATATCTTCTGACTTATTTAGACATTGCTTCCTTATACGCAGTACTCAGCGAAATACGAAATTCGTAGTGTTTTTTTAAAAAAGATTAGTTGTTTGGTAACATTATACAGCGGCGGATTTAGCGTTAGTCAAATAAGTCAGATGACTAACGTGAAAGTTGTTAAGTGAGAATTGAAAATAATTATTAATATTATTTATGTTTAGAAGTGAAGTAACATTATGTAACATTACATAACGTTACGTGTTGCAGGATTTAGGCCGATTTAGCCATTCTCATTGGTCCAAACCAGCCAAAACGCGAGCGCTTACTGATTTAGATTTTTAGGCCGATTTAGCCATTGTGATTGGCCAATATTAGGGGAATTGTTCATTCAGATTGGTGGATAGTTTTGCCGAAAGTATGCCTAACCGGAAGTCGACAAAGGTCTCGCGGTTCTGTTCGATCATGGCTTCTACAAGCTCGTTAGATCGTGCGTTGTCGTGCAAAGATGATGTCCTTTCGCGGTAAATGTATATTGATTTGTCCGCGAGAATCAGTGCTTGTCGAGTACTGACGGCGGGAGAGCATTTCTCCAAGATTGGGAAGACATTTATATACCGAGATATCGGTGCTAAAGACGGCCTATTTACCAAAGCACATGAAGGCGGACAAGAGTAAGCCCTTGGAGCAAGCCAAAGGTCGCTCTAAGGTAAGCTTATAGGTACAGTATTTCTGTTTATCAATATGGTTTCAATATCGATGTTAGTCCGTTGTCATGTTACTTCCATAACCCTAACCTCAAAAGTGTGTGTGTGGGGTGGGGTGGGGGTGGGTGGGGTGGGGGGGGGGGGGGTGGCGTTGTCGTTCCGGTCCCGGTCCGACCACCCCTAATAGTGTTGGTAATTTATGGCCAACAGTCGTTGGCAAACATTGTGGGATGCGCAGTAAATTTAAATCCGTCAATTTGCGCATATTACAATGCAATAATTTATTGCCTTCAATGCTCTTACAATTACAATAGTTTATTGGTTACAATTTGGCTACGCAGTGGTTTGGCTACGCGGTCATTAAAGCAAGAAAGCGGTCGAATAGACGTATGAGTGTTTATATCTTTGTTCAAATTCAATATTAATAGTAACTAGAAAAACATATAGCACATTGAATGGTGTTTATCATTAATTAAATTGAAGTGGGAGCTAGGTTAGTATCAATATACGAGGCACATGATAGAAAATGGATATTGCTAATGTTTCTGCTTATAATATGCAGTACTAGTATTCAAAGTTTGTAAACCTTAGCAATGTCTTGCAAAAAGGGGTTAAAAAGGTTCTCCCCTCGGTGAGTGTAACGCCATACAAACTCAGATAAGTAAGACGAGTAATGGTATTTCCTTCGTCCGTGTATTGAAAGAGAAACTTTCATTTGGCGCCAGTGACCTTCGATTCTGTTTGTGTGATCTCCATCGTTGCTCACAAACACTTTAGAATGATTGACTGTTGCGTGGAGATAGCCATGTTTTTCTAAGTTTATGTAAGCTTTCCAGCAATCAGAAACGATTTTCGTTCCAGGAGGGATCCATTTCCTGATTATTAATGGTAGAAGTGTGGCTTCGTCCCTCTTTTCAACTGTGAATATAAACGAATTTCTTGATTCGTTTTCAATCCCTCCGAATATCCACTGGCCTTCAACCCTGTGACCTTTGTGATATTTGCGTTTTCCGATATTCGACCTGTCGATTTGAAGAATTTTGCCTGGCCCACAGATGGGAATGGATTCGCGAAGCATGACCACTTGAGCACTTCACAAACTTCACGGCAGAACATGTCCCAGTCAACTCCTGATTTGGATGCGAGAACAAGTTGTTGGACGATTTTGCACTGATTAAGGTCGGCTGTCCACCAGTATGTGAACTTTAATATCTCCTCGATGGTCAAGTTGCTTTTTTCGAACCAACTCCCTTTCCTAATGTTGACTTCCATTCGATGTCGTTTGCCATTCAAAGTCTTGCGGCATAGGCATTTGTAGCCATCCTTGCGGTCTTTAGTTTCTGTCCAGGTCATGTCGAGTTACAATGTGGACAGAGCTGCTGCGAGGATATTAACTGGCGGTCTTTAAGCCACTGGAATAAAACATCTTTAGAGGATAAGATGGAGTCTCTCAAATCGTCGTATGTAGTGAAAGGCCTTTCTTGGAGACGTTGTTTTCGAGAATAGGAGATGTCTTCCGATGTGGTCTGGCTAGCAACTTCTGTATTGTTGAAATAGGAACAATGTGTCAGAACCGCAATAGATTTTCTCAATTTAACTTAATATAATAATGCTTTTCGAAAGAAACGTTGAACTAGTGGATTATAGATTTTGAAACATGCTCTGTGAATGATGTGACAAAGGAGGCGTTGTTTGTGCGCGAGGTGTGTTAGAGAAAGGTGAGATGAGAAATTATTGGACATGGCGTTAGATTACAAAAGGACATGTCATGAATAATCGAAATTAAATATAGTAAGGTTAGACCTACTGCCGAAACAGAGAACGTAGGAGTCTAACGTTTCGAGCGAAGGCCCTTCGTCAGAGAGAAACGTTAGACGTTTCTCTCTGACGAAGAGCCTTCGCTCGAAACGTTAGACTCCTACGTTCTCTGTTTCGGCAGTATATCTAACCTTACTATATTTCGATTGTTGTTTCTACACTGCCTACACAGCACGCTACTTTTACTACACTATAGAAATACTATTATAAATAAATCAAAACATTGGGTTGTTCCAGAAAAGATTTTCATACCTCCCAGAGGAAATGCTAAACGAGTCCTCTCCCCTCTTTGGAAATCATGAGACGAAACACCCCCTTCCCCCCGGACAGCCTCGAAAGCTAAAATTACGCTCTCCCCATCGGACATCGTTTTTTGTCAGCGGTTTATTTTTACGCGTGCCATTTTTACCCGTCGAGCCGTACCAAAAATTGAGCGTAGTGTAAATGGGGCTTCAGAGTACAAACTGTAAAATGTACGTTCATCCGACTGCCAATGTTCATAACATTAATTTCTTCGTCAACAACATCGTCGCCAACTAGCTTTGTTTCATTTTGGTTTGATATCTCAAAGAAATCATCTACGGAACATTTTCCGTACGCAAAAGCAAGAAACGTGAAGCTTTAAAACTCTGAAGATAAGATCGAAAATGCGGTTGGCAAATAAAAGTTAAATATTTGTTTGACAAGCCTGACATTTTAGAAGAAAAGTCTAAAGGCCATAAAGAACATTTTGTTTGAGAGCGACTAACTCACTTCATCGCGAACTTTCATGCTAACGAGCACGTGGCTGCTATCCTCGTTGATTTTGTTTAACACCTCCGCCAGCTAGGAAGTTATGTTTTTACGTCTTTATGTCTGTCTGTTATTCTGTTTATTAGTTTGTTTGTTTTGTTTTCGGTTTTCGGTTTTCGGTTTTCGGTTTTCGGTTTTCGGTTTTCGGTTTTCGGTTTTCGGTTTTCGGTTTTCGGTTTTCGGTTTTCGGTTTTCGATTTTCGGTTTTCGGTTTTCGGTTTTCGATTAATTTGATTTATGCGTGTTGGGTCAAAGAAAACCGACCTCAAACAATTCAAACGTATTTATCTTAATATTTGACAAAACTCGTAAAAAAATTTTCCTCGTTTAAACATGAAAGAATTCGCTTTCATTCCAAAATTTCTCTTGTTCATATATACAAATGTATATATTCTACACTCGAATTTTCCTTCACCCAAAATCCTTAGAACATGCATGCTATGTAATCGAGTGAAATGCCCAATATTACTTACAATATGCCCAATTCTCTCCTGGCATTACCACCTTATTATATATACAGAACTCGCGATCAAGCTGTCGGCAACGCCCTCCGTGGCTCAGTGGTCAGAGCTTTGCACTAGAATCGCAAGGTCCGCCTCGTGAGTTCAATTCCTGCCGTAAGGCCTGTGTAGTTGGATTTTTCGCAACTGGTCCCGGTTTGGTCTTAAAATGTATGTATTCTACACTTGAATTTTCCTTCACCCAAAATCCTATTAACAAAATGCATTGGTGATATCATTACTGAGACGAGAATTGGGTCAGTATTAGGCGTGGTGGCTTTGCTGGTATGTCAACTGGAAGAAATAATCAGAAGGGGATTTTTGATGAAAATTATTCAACACCTTTCCCTCCTGTGCCGCCCAAAATGCCGGGCGGCCCCTTCATTATTTTACTCTAATGCCAGATGATTTTACTCATCAAGTTGGAACCTCTGGGAGAGAAAGGGTTAAGCCCCTTTCCTCTAGTTTTATGCTTACTGTATGTCTGTATGTGACACTGCATGACTACTACTAGTGAGTCACTAACTGGTATATGCTTGTGAAAGACTGAATAATATAACATGGCTTTTGGGTCTTGAACTGCATGTATTAAATCAAAATGCCACATTTGTTGGTCCATTGGATTATGTTATCATTTCTTCCCTGGGTTATATTGGTTTCAAAAATACTTGGGACAGAATTAATAAAGTCCATATACATGTACAGTATCTTGATTTTCTGTATAAACAATCAGACATGTTTTCCTATCCCACTTGTTTTTAAAGGTAAGAAACTGTATGTACGAACATACCAACAGTTGTTCCTTGAAGTAGTTGCTAAATAGATAGACTTATTTACGTGAGGTAAAGTAATTGTCTATGACAACATAATGAACTCGTTCCAAAATGAACAAAACTATTGAACAAAAATATCAAATATACCCTATGATTTAGATCAAGTCAGAATCTAAGATCAAGACGGTTATTACTCGAGTGTATATGCATTTTTAACCCCACCCCCCCCCCCCACCCCCCCCCCCCACCCCACCCCCCCCCCCTAATTTCTGTTTTTTGTTGTATTAATGGCACACAGATCAGAAAACATCCAGAAACTGAATTAGCAAGGTTCATCTGTAGTCATGTATTGACACACCGAATTAACATACAATGTCAATACTAAAAAAAACAACGAGATGAACCAAATGACAAATTTTCATTCAAAAATATATATAAACAGTGGCCAAGAAAAGACACAATGTCAAAAAGATGTTGAAATGTTGAAAGACAATTCTAGACAATATATTATTTATATTAATTTTCATTTTCATTTTCAAGATTTCTTCCGTTTTAACTCAGCTAAACTGGTAAGTACGAACCTCCTACCGTTAAACTTTCTTCTGCTTTTATGACCACAAACACAGCCAATTCAGTCTAGACTTTTCGGATTGTTTTTCTCCTTCGCGGTTTCTTACCTTTTCCACGTTGACACATAAATATGACAAGGCATCATTCAGTTCTCTTCATGATCTAAAAAGCCGTTTGTTTTAAAATTTCTTCATCGTACCCTCTCGAGTTATGTAGAATACACCAGTTACATTTCAGTTACATTTCGGTCGGCATCGTTTTCGGTCTTTATCGTATTAAATTTAGGCTTTTCCCAGTGGTTTTAAGTCGTATTTATTGTTTTATTTTTCTCGCTACCACATCTCTTGTTAGCCTTCTTTCTTTGTTTTTTTTCTTCATAGTAATATTAATGTACATTTTAGCTGAAACCATTTTTTCTGGCAAAGATTTCTTTCGTCATGATAGTTGAAAAACTATTTCGTAATCCAACCGAACTTATAAATTATAATTTGCTGACGTAAATTTAAATAATTTGAATAATTTAACAGGTTAGTTATCAGTACCCTGCTATTCGAACTGCGCAAGTTGTGGATTTGATAACATATACGTATATATATATATATATATATATATATATATATATATATATATATATATATATATATATATATATAAGTTAATCACCAAAAGATATTAACGTTTCGACTTTATTGTCTTCATCAAAGTAAAATAATTTAAACAAACCTCCACTTTTATACCCTACCAGATGAACATAATTATTCATGCACCTCAGAATCCTGTTCAATGTTCAACCCCGAGGGGGACATTGTCATAAGTCTATTAATCCAATACATTTCCCTATTAGTTGGTTCTGCTGGATTGGTTTTGTCAATTATGACTATATCACAATCATTCATTAAGCCCTTATGTTTTTCGCCTAAGAAATGCGAATGAAAAAAGGCTTGTGTATGAGCTTTGTTGGACATTGCTTTCCTTTGGCAAGATTTATAATTGTTCCATCTAAAGCGGAATTTATCCGTCGTCTGACCAACATATTGCATCTTACACACTTTACATGTCAAAAGATAGACCACACACTTTGAGTCACAGTTTAAATTATGGTTCACTTTATATTGTTTACCATCAGCTGTGCACCTAAAAGTGTCGGTTTCGTTAATATTTTGACATGTCAAGCACCTGGGTTTATTACATTTCTTACATCCTTTCTGTCTTACTAATGGTGGTACCTTAGCTCTAACTAAATAACTTCTTAAATTACGGCTTGTTTTAAATGCCATAAATGGTTCTGGGGTAAATACTTTACGAGGTTCAGTGTCTAAATACAAAATATGCAAATTTGTATTAATTACCAAACCAAAGTGCTTCAACAAAGGATGGAAAGCTATAGTTAAAGGCACTCCTGTCTTACAACCTTCTTCTCTAAGTGTATTACTTTCTGCTTCAATATTGTATTCCTTGACCCTCTTAAATTCTCTTTCTATGAGCCATGTTGGATATGCTCTATTTTTAAGCCAACTAGATAGTTCCTGTAAGTGTTTCTCAAAATCCTCTTCACGTGAGCAAATTTTCTTGATGCGCAAACCCTGACTATATACGATAGATCTTTTGACGTGCGCAGGGTGTGATGACTTATAATGTAGATATTGATGGCAATCGGTAGGCTTACAAAAAAGACTTGTAATAAATCGACCAGCATCAATTCCCACCGAAACATCAAGAAAATTCACTTTAGTCTGCGAGTACCCGTATGTAAATTTCAAATCAGGATGGAACGCATTAAGACTTTTCATAAACTGCAATAGTTTATCTTCACCTTCTAGCCAGACAAAAAAGATGTCATCAATATACCGTAGCCACACCCAAGGTTTTATTTCTTGTTGTTCTAAAAACTCAGTCTCCACCATATCCATAAAAATGCATGCATACGGAGGAGCAAATTTAGTGCCCATGGCTGTCCCAGAAATTTGACAATAAACATCTGAATTAAATTCAAAATGATTATTTTTAAGGACAAATTCCGCCAAACTAATAAGGCTTTCTGATGACACTGTTTTATCTTCACGTTCTTCTAGCTTGGTATGAAGTGCTCGCAGACCATCCTCGTGTGGGATACTGGGATAGAGACTTGTAACATCAGCAGTTACAAGCAATGCATTTTCCGGAACTTTACGTATTTCTTGGTGTTAATTAGCCCTGCTGTACTTAAGATATTATGCGGTGGTTCATTACGTTCTAATACCCTACCGTTCATATTCATTACTGTGGTTGAATTGCTATTGTTGATGGTCGACTCTCCCATGCTATTGTTTAACATCGTTGACTTCTCCGTTGTGTTATCTTCACCTCTAGATCGTGCTGTCATCTCTTCCAGCTGGATTTCTGTTTCTGGCTGTTCGACCACACATATGTCACACATGTTTTGAGAATCTGACTCACAGTTTCTTGTTGGCATTCTATCGATCTTGACTTCGCTCAGCCGTGACTTCGTTCTTCCCCTTCGGTATTTCCGATTATCTGTAACGTTCGCCAACTGCAATGCGTCGTTGAATTTCTTTTGTTGTTGGCGGTGGGTAAATTTTAGCCATTTCCTTTGCCGTCTGCTTTCAAGACAGTTCTCAAACTCCCGATTACTTTCACTTAGAAAACGTTCGTATTCATCCCTCTCAGGTTCACTCGAAAATTTGCCAGACAGAAGACTGTTATACTGAGATTTTAAACAGCCGATTACATTTTCCGCCACAAAGTGGAGTAATGCAACTAATTTTCGTTCTGCTTCATAAAGCACTTCGTCCCATCTCTTCTGAAAGTCTATAGATACTGGTGTAATCTGCGCTCGCTGTTTAATACACAAACCAAATGGCGTAATACCTCTCAATAAGCTTTCACTATAATTAATTCGATGATGTTCATATCTGAGTAGCTTTTTATAAAGACGATCTATATTCTGGTCAGGTATAGCCATAGATTGACAAACAAAAAGGATTGCCAAATAGATATATAAGTTAATCACCTGGCAAAAAGCCATTTATATAAGTTAATCACCAACACATATTAACGTACTATTGTCTTCATCAAAGTAAAATAATTTAAACAAACCTCTACTTTTATACCCTACCAGATGAACATAATTATTCATGCACCTCAGAATCCTGTTCAATGTTCAACCCCGAGGGGTACATTGTCATAAGTCTATTAATCCAATACATTTCCCTATTAATGATATTGGGCATTTCACTCGATTACATAGCATGTTCTAAGGATTTAGGGTAAAGGAAAATTCGAGTGTAGAATATATACATTTTAAGACCAAACCGGGAGCAGTTGCGAAAAATGCAACTACACAGGCCCTCCGGCAGGAATTGAACCCACGACCTTGCGATTCTTGTGCAATGCTCTGACCACTGAGCCACGGAGGCCGTTGCCGAGAGCTTGATCGTGAGTTCTGTATATATAATAAGGTGGTAATGCCAGGAGAGAATTGGGTATGGATTCGTTTTGTCAATTATGACTATATCACAATCATTCATTAAGCCCTTATGTTTTTCGCCTAAGAAATGCGAATAAAAAAAGGCTTGTGTATGAGCTTTGTTGGACATTGCTTTCCTTTGGCAAGATTTATAATTGTTCCATCTAAAGCGGAAATTATCCGTCGTCTGACCATGTATTGGATTAATAGACTTATGACAATGTACCCCTCGGGGTTGAACATTGAACAGGATTCTGAGGTGCATGAATAATTATGTTCATCTGGTAGGGTATAAAAGTAGAGGTTTGTTTAAATTATTTTACTTTGATGAAGACAATAAAGTCGAAACGTTAATATGTGTTGGTGATTAACTTATAAAAATGGCTTTTTGCCAGATGATTAACTTATATATATATATATATATATATATATATATATATATATATATATATGTATATATATATATATATATATAAACAGGTTTCAGAATTGCTTTCAGCTTTTCATCTCGCGTGTAAATTGGCTCCACGCACGTCGAGATTAGCACCCTCACCGGGCTCCGGACCTTCGGCCTTCCGCCCGGGCTCGGGGACAATACACAATTACCCGCAGATAGCAATGAATTTGCCAGTCGAGGTGGACAATGCAGTCAAAACACATAGTAATATTTATAAGGCACAAGGTAATATTTTTAATTATATATCAAAGCACCATCGAAGTCAAAAGTCTAGATTGGAATTGTACTGAAGGACTAGTTAATAAATATAGAAACTGCGGACACCCCCACGAAGTTTACATTAAAGTATTCTCATTGGGAGTTCCGCCACATTGCGCCAAAAAAAGGAGTTCATTTAGAAACCTGGGGGCCTTTTAGTTGCTGTAGACAGACGGCCAACCTCGATAAAAGTGTCTCAAAAACACCGTTGATGGCATTTTTTGTTACAAGCCGGCAACCATGCTAAATCGTAACGGATAGTGTATACATTGACGGTGAGGTGTGTTGGCAGCCGTAATTATTGATTTATATACTAAAATTTAGAGCTTTTTGGAAGCACAATGTGATGGATGGGATATCTGTAAAGTGCTGCCTATTTAGGTTTGTGTTTTATTTGAATTAGCTATTAGAATGCTATCCAATCAGCGTGCCTCTAGTTTTGCTTAACCTAATTCACACAACTCACAATCATAAACAAACAAGAAATATGGCGTGAATACACCTAAATGTAATACTTCGAAGAAAGGTCACAAAAAGGTAAGCTTGCCAAGAATCAGAAATGTATTAGAACTGGTAACTACTGGAAAGTCTCATATTCGTAAATTACTTCGTTTTATTTTGGTAACTTGCTGATACCGTCATCTATCTACTGTTATAAAGCTGAGCTTTTCTACTATTACTGTCGTGGCAATAGAAGCGTTCCTAAAATAATTGTGCAATTCGTTTGTTCAAATTGATCAATTCATTTGATGAACTTCCTGTTTATTATTGCTAAACTTCCTGTTTTGAATTTGATTGGTTCCTTGTTTTTGAATAACCAATAAGATAAAGGATTATTTGCCAAATACCAATCAAATTCAAAACAGAATTCAAAACAGGAAGTTTAGCAATATTTTCATTAAATGAATTGTTCAACGTGAGGAATACAACTGCACAATTATTTTAGGAACGCTTCTATTGCCACAACAGTAATAGTATATTATTGCTCATAATATCCTTAAGGTGCTGTTACACGATGCGATTTTTCTTGCAACTTGCAACAAATCACGGAATGTTGCAAGTTGCCTAGAAAATCTCACCGTGTAACACCCCCGTAGCAACTTGCGATTTGGCCATTTTTGCCGTGTTACAAGTTGCAAGAAAAGTTGGATGGGTTCTACTTTTTGCTGAAACTTACAAAAAAATCGCAAGTTGCTGAACGTGTAACACCCTTCCTGCAACTTGCGATTTTTTTTCCATTGGTAAATTTGTTATTTCCTGCATTTTAGTTAAAGGATTTACGGAATTCTAAAGGTTCAAAAATGTTATAAAACACTGGAAAGACAACACTTTTCCGGACCGATTGAATATCTCCATTCAAATTTCTTTAATTTATTATCTCTTTTTTTCAAAGTATTGGGTTAGCTAGGGTGCATTGTGTTGGGTCAGACTTACAAAAGGTACATTTAAAAACAGAATTCAATGTATAAAATATATGGTATGTATAAAAATTGTTTTCTTGTTGATTTTGTTAATCATAACTTTATTACTGCCCCCGGACCCCCTGCTTCCGACGCCCCTGCCTGAAAGTATTTTTACGCATTCTACGCTGGAGAGCAGAAGAAGCACAAAGTTGTTGAGGAAAATTATATATATACATACATACATAGAATAGAATAATACTAATAATAACTACTAATACTATTATAATAATACTATTATTTAAAGTTTTATACCCTGTATAATATGTTTTACAAGTCCTGCTTTTTCTTCCTCAACTACTCATATAATTATTTTCGAATGGAAATTTTCCTTACAATTTTGTCCAGGATTGTCTGAAAATGATGAATTTATGAATTTTCAATAAAACACAGCATTTTAACTTTGTAACATTGCAAAAGATATACAGTTTAATAAAAGAGCCCCCGACTCTGCTCCCCCTTACCCCCTCAATGGGGAAGGGATCACTGGAGCAGAGTCTCTGCAGAGTTCCAACCGGCACCAGTACCACCCGCACGGGAGCTCTTATTTAATTTGCATATTCACCGAACCATCTATACACCACAAACAATGTGTCGCTCATGCATGTGGGAGCGTATTGTGTCATTTTGGAACAAAGTGCGCAGAAATAGTCGCGTTAAAATTGTTTTTTTCTTCGATTTTGTCTAATTCGCCATTTTCAGACAATCCTGGACAAAAGTGCTTGGGACACTATGCGACAATCCTCAAAATTGGCAAAGTGTCCCAACAATTTTCTCCAGGATTGTAGTTACATATATAAATCTTAATTTTATATAAATATTTGTTTTTCCCAACATACTACCTTTTAGTTAGTTTCAGAAATTGCAGCTTGATGTTAGTAATAATTGTCAGTTGTTTGCTGTACAAGCTGTGTTAGTACCTGGGGGACTGTGCACAGTCTAAGGTATAAGTACCTTAATTAACCTTGCTCCGCTATCTGAGTTCTAGTGGCTCAATGGTTAGAGCGTTTGGCTAGCATTCAGAAGGTACGTTGTGGGTTCGAGTCCCGCTTAGAGCTCAGAGTTTTTCTGAGTATTACTAACACAGCTTGTATAGCAAACAACTGACAATTAATACTACCTTTTGTTTCCATTTTGATTTTTTCAGCACAGGATACTTTTTCAATAAATCAATTTTAACAGCATGTAAATAATGGAACAGCTTACCACTTTCCATAGGGCAAAAAGACTGGTGTTTTTGCTTTTAAAAATTCACTATGAATTTCTTAACCATTTTATTAATCAGTAACTTACTTTAGTAAGTTACACTTATAGTTTAAAGTACGTATTATTGCATGTTGCTTTATCATATAACTTACATTTAAGTAACAGTTTTAATATTGTAATCTTAAACATTGTAATATTTAATTTTAACTAGGAGGGCCACAACTTTATTAGCTTTGCTATTTAGTGTTTCCCTCATGAAATAAAGACGTAACTAACCAACTTTTTTTCATCCCCGAGCCGGGCGGAGGGCCGAAGCCCCGGAGCCTGGTGAAGGTGCTAATCTCGACACGCGTGGAGTCCATTTTACACGCGTGTAGAAAAAGCGAGGGAGACGAAATCAGGGAAATAGTTTATTTATATATATATATATATATATATATATATATATATATATATATATATATATATATATATATATATACATATATATGTTTGGTACGGTGTCACGCGGTAAGAACTGTTGGGCACTGGTGACTAGCGACGAAGAAAACTATAAACTCTCAAACAAATAGTATTTTGCTTTCGTTTATTTAAACGAAACCAAATGGAGCACGAAGAAAAGAAGGATACAAACAACTCGTTTAATATATCTTGAAGAGAAACCAGAGAACTTGAAGAAACCAAACGCCGTATGGTAGTAACTCCCTACGATAGGATTCTTGTTGTTTTCATGTTTTCGCTTATTAACCTAAACAATATACAGCTTCACGTTTTCGTGCTTTCCCTTTGCTCGCGCGTCCAAACCATAAATCAGCTTAACTAAAGCTAACTTAAAAGTAAAACACTACCTTTATATAAAGCTTAAATGTAGACGTGACGTTTTCCATTGGCATGGCATTGCACCTTTTATTATTAAATACTCATGGGCTTTGGCGATTTTTTTGGCTATATTTCCAAATTTTCGACTGAAACGTTGTCTGTTTAATATTTCTTTCTAGAATCGGATTCTACCGAATTGTTTTTGTCTTGGTCTCTATTTTAAATATAATTTTTGAGCTGTTGACTTTTAATTCTGCCTTTGCAAAACATGCATGTATATCTATAGGGAAGCCATTTAAAGCTTGTTAAAATAATCCCTTTTGAAACGTCCTAAAAACATATTTTGTACAACCAGAATTTAATAATGAAATCTAAGTTTTGCTTTGATATGTTAAATCAGTTCAGTCATCTTATCCATAAATTATAGAATTATCTTGAGGATTATCATTTGTTTTTATATCTGTTTGTTTTTATATTGGCTGTGCATCAGTGCTTATTTTAATCGGGGTGGGTGGGTGAGTGCCCTGGGTGAGGGGTGTTTCAAAAAAAGCATTTAATAAAAGCGGGCGAGTGGTTGTTGCATTCATGTATTTTAAATTTTCCTAAAGCCGAACTATTATGTAAACCTTAAATGAAGTAGTTCGAGGTTTCCCTTTTTTGCCACGCAGGTCAGTTGGAACGCAGGCTCAGTCGTGTCTTGATGCTCATGTTATGACTTATGACTTACGCTAATTTTGATTTTTGAGTTTTGAGGTGTTGTGAATTTCGGATTTATATTTGACATATTTTGTTGGAAATCAAAAGGTGGTGTGTGGAGAATTGATAAGACGAAGAGCTGTCTGAAACGTGAAGGATCTACAATGGGTAATAATTCTGACTTGACGAAAAGGAGTTCTAGCATGAATGGGAAAAAGTCTCATCGGTGTCCAGCCTGCGCCAAGACATTTAGTAGTTTATCAAGTTTAAGACGTCATATGGTATTACATACTGAAGAGAAACCATTCAAATGTGATGTCTGTGACAAGACATTTTCCCAGTCAGGTAACTTACTATCTCATAAAAGAACACATACTGGAGAGAAACCATTCAAATGTGATGTATGTAAGAAGACATTTTCTTATTCAAGTGATTTAATAGTTCATAAAAGAACACATACTGGAGAGAAACCATTCAAATGTGATGTCTGTGACAAGACATTTTCCCAGTCAAGTAACTTACTATCTCATAAAAGAACACATACTGAAGAGAAACCATTCAAATGCGATGTCTGTGACAAGACATTTTCCCAGTCAAGTAACTTACTATCTCATAAAAGAACACATACTGGAGAGAAACCTTTCAAATGTGATTTCTGTGGCAAAATATTTGCTCGTTTAGCTATCCTGCAATGTCATAAAAGAACACATACTGGAGAGAAACCATTCAGATGTGATGTCTGTGACAAGACATTTGCTCGTTTGGCTACCCTGCAACATCATAAAAGAATACATACTGGAGAGAAACCTTTCAAATGTGTTGTCTGTGACCAAACGTTTGCTCGTTTAACAACCCTTCAATGTCATAAAAGAACACATACTAGAGAGAAACCATTCAAATGTGATGTCTGTGACAAGACATTTTCCCAGTCAGGTAGCTTACAATATCATAAAAGAACACACACTAGAAAGAAACCTTACACTTGTGATATCTGTGACAAAGCATTTTCCTATCATTCTACTTTTTTAAATCATCAGAGTACGCATAACACAGGAAAAAGTTTTAAGTGTAATTACTGTAACATGAATTTAGATTATAAAACATTTGATCAACATTTATTGACCCATGAACTTGAAGCCACAGAACGAAATGGGATGCAGTATGTATGTTTGAAATGTGATGTCACATTTGACTTAGCTAGTGCATTGGTAAAGCACATGACTGAACTTCACTAACCCTTTCCCTACCATGGTGGCCTCTTAATATTTTGCTCTGGCTAAAGAACAGAGTTACTCCGGCTAATGCCAGATGGATTTTAAAAGGGTGGAAAACTATCTTGTTAGTTAACCCTTTCCTATCATGGTGGCCTTTTAGCACTATTTTACTCTGGCTAATGCCAGACAATTTTACTTCTCAAGGGAAGAACTCTACTAGGGAAAGGGTTAAGGTGGTTCTGTCTACTGTACTGTAGTTTGTCAGAAATAAGTGCCTAAATTTGTGTAATTTTTGTAATTGACACACAGCAATTTTGAAGTTCTCAGATGTGGGTTTTAGAGGGTATGAACCATGTATGTCAAATACAAGGTTATCATCAATGATACTGGCATGGAAATTCCTTCAAAGTACAGTATTGAATCATGCAGGCCATATCTTGAGATATTTTGAGCACTCTTGTCAATGGCAAATTTGTGATCATGATATTTGGAGCTCTTTGGGAGATTCTGGTGGTGTGCTCCTTGGGAGATTTTGGAATTTACAGCCTGACTGGCCATTTATAGTGTTTTGGGCATCTACCACCTTACGTAAGAACCATATTTGGGGACCCAAATATATACATGTACAGTAGGTGCCCAATATTTGAACACAGCCTTGTGAATGAGTGAACAGCTTTTGAACAAAAACATTAGCAACGGTTCTTATTACCATATATGTGTGCATTTTGGATCATATGTTTTCTGTAATCTGGGTGCCAATGGGAAATACTAATTTTAAACGAATTTTTCATATGAAAAAATTTTCACTTTGTGTTTTTGAAAAGTTAGTTGTTTGATAACATTATAGATTGTAAAACTAGACAATGTTTTACAGGCAGAAATTCAAGAATTTGTAATATCTCCAACATTGTTCCTGTTGTATTATATTATAATTTTTCTGTTTACGTTGTTTTAAATTATACCCAACAAGAAATTAACAATTGTCGAAGCTACAATATCAATAGTTCTTAATGTGACACCCACCCAAGAATGCCTCTACACCCAAGATTGCCCACTGCACCCAAGTTTGCCCACTCCACCCAAGGTTGCCCACTCCACCCGAGGTTGCCCACTCCGGATCCACCCAAGATTGCCCACTCCACCCAAGATTGCCCACTGCACCCAAGTTTGCCAACTCCACCCAAGATTGCCAACTCCACCCAAGATTGCCCACTCCACCCGGGTTAGCACACTGCATATGAATTTGCGCACTCCACCTGAGGTTGCCCACTACACCCAAAAGAGCCAACAGAGTTGCCTGCGAGGGAGGTTGGAAAGTCCAAAAATTTAAAATTAATTACAATAGACAGAGTATCGCTTGACATGATATGGCAAGGGTTTTGACAGGATATACACATAATTAACATATAACATGCTATATATATATATATATATATATATATATATATATATATATATATATATATATATATATATAACATAACAATAACATGCCTCTTGCTCTACTGTCAGTGCAATCCCAAGTGCTTAATTATATGTGTTGACAAATTTAGAGCTTTAACAAAATTATACAGCAATGTACTATTGAGCCCATCAGATTATTTTGCAGAATTTGTATAAGTAAAAATACACACACGCAGATAGTAGCGTACGTCTGATCAGAATGCTGATCAGCGCAAAACAAAATGAACCCACACCAATATTGGCAATATACAGCTAAAAATAAAAGAAAACAACCGTGAAATCTCCTACCAAGAAACACAGTTGTCAGTTGTAAGTTGTAGAAACTAATATCTTACCTCGACAAGATAATCTCTCCTCACTAAAATTGTATAAGATCCTAAGACAACGAGTGTGTTCATTTGTAGCCAAGAAGAAGTGTGGCTTTGACTCGCAGTTCAGAAAATCCATCGCCGTCGTGGCACAGAATAAAGACTATACAGAAGGGCCACTTAGCGGTACAACGTGTCCTCGTATTTTTATGCAAAAATGTGCAGTTTACTGGCTAGGACAGCCAGTTCACCGTGCTTATTGGCCAGAACATGCAGTTTACTGGCTGAGCAACATGCGTAATGCGACATGCGCGGAGACAAAAACTTCAAAGGTTCCGACCCGAGTGGCCCTTCTGCTTAGTCTATTCTGTGGTCGTGGTGTTGACTGTTGACCAACTTCAAACCATGCTTCAAACGTACATACAATTCATCAAACAAATCCTTCTGGCGTATATGATGTAAGTTGTAGGAAGAAACTTCTTACGTCACAAAACGTCATAAAATGGTCAACAAATAAATAAATAACGAAGTTGGCTATAGGTCCGGCCACCGGAACTCGTTCGAAAAACTATAAATCCGGCAATCGATTCCAGTATCAGCGCGTCCTGAAAGTAGCGAGACCGCTGAGTGGGACGTAGCGAGTTTCTTTTCTATCACTGAGCACTAGCAATATCAGCCGCTCAAAACGTGAGCATTTCTTTACTAACATCATGGCAGTTCACAAAGGTTGTTGCTTTGCTATGTTGTTATATCGAAAACACTGCCAATGCAACAGTCTACCTTTTACATTCGACGTTTACTCTATATCATTAGTTTAGAAACCTCTTGGTAAACCCTTTCTTTTATATATGGACGGAATGAGACAAATTTAGGCAAACCATTACTCTTCCCATGTAAGTTGTAATCCATGTGAACAGTAAAATCGTACTGTTGTTTCGCCAACCGACCGATAAGAGAATTTCGTGACACGAGTTAGGTCAGTTAGCCGGGATAGCCGGCTCATGTAATGTGTAAGGTTTCACCTTTGGTTCAAGGTTACTATACATGAATTAAAACATTCTCAGTCATAACGAAAAGAAGCTTTGTTGATCGAAGCCATCACACATTCAATGGTAGTATTTGAGTATACACTGGTTGACACAACTGAGCTGAGTGAATTGAAGACTAGGAAAGATATTAAGACAACACGCAAACACGTGTAATTAACGACAGTTACGTTTAAACGGAATCTGGCTTCGCTGGTACTGGAACCGATTACATGACCTTTAGTTTTTCTTGAACGAGTTCCGGTGGCCGGACCTATAGCCACTTCGAATAAATAAACTCTCAAAATCTCGATTCCGTTGACTATACATAACTCGCCAAAGAGGTCTGGACACGAGACACAGGCAACCCATGTCAAGATTAGTGTGCTGCAGCCTCGCTACACTCGGCAGCAATAAGCATACAAAGTTTAAGCGCGTTCTATTGTTTATTTCCAGAGATATTCCTTATTTTACGATTTTCATTTCGCTCGTTTGGAGTAAATGAGGTCATCAGCCATAAATTTGCATAATTCCAAACGTGAATATCTCTTGAACGAGATGAGATATTGACAAACCACAAACACCGTTCGCCCTCATTTGACCAGATCAAAAAAAAAACAAAAAAAAAACGACTGACGATTTTTTCATCATAGTGACACCTTAAATGTTAACCAATTAATAAAATTAATGTAAGTAAAACATATCTTCTGACCTAGTACTCAGCAAAATACAAATCGTACTTTTTCAAGTCTCTCGGCATCACTCCATGTAGATTCAATTGTATTTGTACATGGAATTACCCTCTTCCTGAGGAAATGAACATGCATGTTTTCCAGCAGTCAGAAATAATAGGTGTTCAAACAGTTTCACAAACTCTTCGATGGCTTGTTATCAACGTCTCGTGATCTCGCTTTTGAACCACTCCACATATCGCTTGATGACGCCTTTCCCAACAGTTCCAGCATCTTTGGGTTTTTTGGCAGTTGTTGGGACGGTGTGCCTTTTTAGACACACAAAGCAGCGACCTTCTTCTTTTAATATTTTCACCGGTGATGCAACATCCTTGACCTTCTTGCATTCTGCGGAATAATGCTTGGACTGACAAAATATACAGCATAACCAGCCAGGTTGTTCAACTTGGCTTGTGAGAGCTGCAGCAGAAGATGGACCTCGTTTCGAGCTATTGTTCTTATGTACGTCATGGTCTTCTGGTGATTTTGTTTCCTTAATTAATTCTATCATTTTCACTCAACTCGCGCGCTTCTATTTCTTGTCGAATTACCTTCAGTACGTCGTCTATTGCCCAAACGTCCTCGGATGTAAGAGTAGTATAGAACATGAGGCTATGGGGCCACTTTTTATTATTTTGCCAAAAACTACCTCAAAATGTCAGAATTCGACGGAGAATGATGTTTGAAAGGGCAGACTTTTTTTTCTCTTTTTTCCCCTTTTTGTATTTTGAGGATGGATTATGACGTTTTTCCTGAAAACACCCCAAAGCGATCAGGGTTGTGGTTTTGACACACCCTACTTACTCCCCGATTTCTGTTCAGATACTTTTGTCTTGTGTTGGTACACATGTTTTCCCACAGTTACACCACCAGATAGCAGTCCGAGACATGGTATGTACGGTGTGATCATGGCTACAACCTTACCAACGTCACTTTTTAACAGTTTGTCTTTTTGTAATCATAACAATTTTAATATGGAGGAGATTGAACTTAAGCCATTAGATCCGAATCATGACCCAGACCCAGACCCTGATCAGAATGAAACAGATTTTGGGGGTGTTGATGCTTCGGAAGACTTTTTGGAGCGTAATAGTGTCGGATCTGATGATGCTATTGATGGCCCCACTGTGAATAATGTGTCAGAGGGTAGAACCGGGAGGATGAGGAGAAGAGCTGCATATCGGAACTGTGAGGACTTTTTCACAAATATACTAGAACTGGAACCACAATGCACTGACCCACTGTTTGTTGACTATCTGATTGATAATAACATATTAAGTATATCCAGGGAGTTTAGTAAGTCTGGTTTGGTTATTGATTACTCTGTGAAGTATCTGGGAGGTGAGTTTCAGACAATTGGACAGGTTTTAACTGAAGAGGAAGATGGTTTGTTAAGGGATGGTATCAGAACACATTATGATGAGTGGACTAAGGCTAACCTAAATAAGACATTGAGGAAAGCTGGAATTGTGACTGCCATTGGTTTAGGAGCGATTGCATTAGTGACTGGTCTGTCGGTGGGTTTAACCAGAGGGGGATCTGATATAGTTCATCAGGCTAGGAAATGGGAGAGGTTACATCCGTCAAAGGGAAGAGACACAATACCATGGACAGAAATACAGGCAGCTGGTGGGAAGGTAATTGTTTTCACTGGGGAGTATTTAATAGTGATTATGGCGGCTGGATTACTCCTCTACCGTTACCCCACTAAGGAGAATAAGTGAGACCGGCCGGACCGTCTATTTTTGGTCATTCTAGGGTATGTATTTTAGCGGAGTGGGAGACCCTGAGACCTTCTACGCATGCTCAGTCCCACGCGTGGGACTATACATGCGTAGTTGCCTCTGAACGTTTAGGTGTCCGTATGCGTAGGAATTAATCCCATCTTCCAGCAGGTATCTCTTATCGTCAAAGCATGAGAGTGACACCTTATTTATCTCATAACTACCCAGATTATGTTTATCACTCCGGATTGTTTTCATTTTTTGAAACAATTGTTTTTTACCAAATAGTGTGTCTTTGTAATGTTTATGTTTGATCTGTTTTTCAGTGACACTCCTCTTAATTCCCTTGGCGGTTTTGTCACCTGTTCCGTTGTCTTTCAGGTAAGAATACATCTTACTTCTGAGACCAACGAACTCGATTATGGGAACGCCAGCCGCCTCGTCCTTCATCTTCCCAATAACCTTTTTGTTCGACTTGTTGTGATAAGCTGAGCTCTCTGGATAGTTTGAGTTGTCAAAAATGTTTTTGTCATCCCAAAAGTCCTTATAAACGTCTTCCGCCTCAATCTCATATGTCAGGCTGTCCGTGTCTGTAAACAACAGCTTAGCCCTACTTCCGTATTTCTTTAATACGTAGTTGTAATGGAAATCGTACATCAAGGTTTTCGACAGATCTAGAATACACATACCAACGTACGCCGGTCGGTTTAACGTAAGAACTTCTTTAATTTTGTGAACGGCAACAAGGTTTTCGTTGAATATTTTGGCAGACACAAAGGTTGGTTTGGAAGCCAGCCTCAACAGCTTTTCTTCACACGTGACCAACCGGACGTCGACACGCTTTCTCAGATTCTCCATTGTTTTACCGAAGACGCTGTTGTTCATTAGCTTGAAGAAATCCTTTTCGAAGTCATTCTTAGCGGCGGTTCTCTTTACCGTGTTGAAGTCGATGTACTGTTTCAGCCACTCCGATTGATCGAACAACAAAACCCGGTGAACTTTCTTCACCTTTATCCCAAGCCTGACGTACAGCTGTAGGTCTCTATAGTGGACGACGTACCTTTCCTTTCCCATCAGGTTGGTTACCAGCTTACTGACACCACCAACGCTGACACCGAACTCCCCCCTAATCTCAGAACAATACTCCGACAACATATCTTCCCGTATTTCCATCTTCTCAGGGGCCAACGGATAGTCGTTGTGTAGGTCGTGGAGTTCAGGAGGGTACTCAAGATCAACCTCAAGTATCATTCCGGTTCGACTGTTATTCTCCGGAAGTTCCCAAGCTAGGTTTTTCAGATTAGACTCACCCATCCACCTGAATCCGCCAGTCGGAAGGCACTGACTCATAGCCCAACCATACAAATTGTTGGCGTCCAGATACATTATATACTTCACAGCCTCATCCTCACTATACCCTTCCATGTATGGGTTATTCGCCTTCCCATACCTGTTGGCTATGTAACTGACTCCACCTCTCAGTCCTTTCTCAATGAACTGAAACATATCGATGTCAATCATCAGCTCCAGCTCGATCCCAGTCATCTTCAGCATAGCGTCCCATGCCAACCCAGGTGAGGTAAAGTAGTGACAGGGGTCCAACCCATAGTACTGAACACAGGTCTTCCTAAAGTTCTCAAAGACGTCAGCTAACAACGACACATCCGATTTCAGGTACACGTCATGGTAGTCCCCCATTGTCCCCATTCCGAACTCTCTCCAAACCTTCAAAGCATGGGAATACTGTTCACCGGTTATCGGTTCGTCATTCAACACACTATAGAACTTATTCTTCGGAGGCAACTTTGTTTCCTCAAACCGATTGAAGCTATTCATGTAGTCATAAGGATAAACACCTTTTGCCCTCATAAGATGCAATCGGTCACCGAATTCTTCAGCTGTGTATTTGAAGGCGTCCCCCGGGAGATTTCCCACCAACTTATCCAGGGAGCTACTCATAAACTGAAAACTGTCCAGAAACACAAGGTTTTTACCTAACATGAAGGCCATGTACTTCTCCATATTATTTGGGATGACGTTAATCTCCTGTCCGAACTTCCCAATCTCCCTCATGATGAGATGACTATCATAACCCCTCAAGTTGTGTAAGATGACTGGTATCTTGTCAGTCATTCTATAATTTCTGTTACAAAGCTGATGGGCCGACCCTCTGTACCTCCCAGTCACATGACAATGGTCCCGGACCCTAACATCCCTCTCCTCATACTTCAGACCACAGATGTGACACCCGTTGGCGTCTCTGAAGTCTGCCCTGTCGGAATCAGTCAGAACCATATCCTGGTTGAAGTGCTCTTTCCGAACACCCTTACAATACTCCACCTCTTCCAGCATCTTTCCGATGAACTTGTTGACAGCACCAGGACCTCTGTACACCTGGACATCCTTACTGTATCTATCGTCGTAACAACAGACAACCTTGTACCCATAACTACAATCAATATGTTTCTGATACTTCTCCATGTATGGTTTTTTCTCTTTTTTCTTTCGGTTTGACTCCGACACCTCCGGTCTGTTGACCTTTTCCGTGATCGCCTCGAAGTCAGCGTACACAACAAACGGAACGTTTAACTGTTTGTGAAAGTTATTATACTTCAACACGTTTTTACCGGGGTCAGGCATCCTAACAGCCTGTTTACCATTCACACTGATACACACAACCTTATGCCTATCCAGAACCTCCGTTGAGCTGAAACATTGGAGGCAGTAAACACAGAAGTGTTTTTTCCTCTTGTGTTTTGTTTTGTTGTACATAAACCTATCAAAGTCCCTGATGAGGACGTAATGTCTGTTGTTTTCGTTGGTTATAATCAGGAGGTTCATGAGGTCGGTGAACCGTTCTTCTGATACGTAAACCGGAAAGGTTAGCCTGTTTTCGTAACCGAAGACGTTGATACGTATCTCATTCTGTTTCTCCACCCGGTTGTACTGTCTATGGCTCACAGGGAAGCTGATTCCACTGTAATCCAAGTCGTTAACATGGTCCCGGTACTTATACACCCTTTGTGGGTGCTGTGGGACAGGAAACTTATGGGCTAGATGACACCACATGAAACACCTGTCATCACTATTCTTAACATTAATCAGTCCCTTTCGACTATGTCTCAACTCCTCCGGGAGGTCGACGTATGACGAGCCTTCCAGTGGACTGTACACAGTCAGATTAACGTAGTGACCGTCTACTGACTCCACCGTCCAACCAGATCCCTCGCTTATCCATCGGGCTATCCCAACCACCACCTCCTCATTCGCGACGTCAACGTCCTGACCAATCTCACCGTCGTTGATTATAGTCCTGATGTGGCTGTTAAAGTGAGCCGTCTTATAAGTTGCCCCACCAGACACCTCCTTCTCAAGCGTCACAACCAACGTCTCAGCGAACTTCAACCCCCTCATCTCAGCCAGCTCCCGACGTAGCAGCCGTACCACATCATCCCTGAGAGCGTTCACCTGTTCCAACGGGTCCTGACTCACCACAGCACAGCTGAACGACTTGGTCTTACCCCTCAGGGCTCTGTCTAACTGACTCACGTCGTAACCGATTATTCTTTCGTAGAGACGGGAGTCTACATCATCAGGATAGTCAAACATATCAGGGTCTAAGTCGTCGTCCTGGTGGATTATGTTGTCTGGGTCGCTCATCATTATAACAGGGGTGATCACATTCCGTTAGGTGTTGCTCCAGCCACTCGGTGTAGAACTTGTCCGGGGTACGGTCCCAACCAAGTTCCTTATACACAATTCCGAACAGATTGTCGTCAAACAGATCCTTCGTTTTCCCCTCCCTAAGATCCTTCAAACCACCCAGTAACCCAATCCCTCTTCTTGAGCACAATCTGATGATGTAATATTGTATCTGGACACATTACGACCTCTTATCAAACCCTTACTTCTCATCACCCGAAGAACCTCGGAGAAGTCGGATAAGACAACGTCAACGGCTGTGTCCCTGACAACCCTAGCGAGTCTCTTCCTCATCCAACCACCCCTCGAATGCTCACTTCTACGACCGGCCGCCCGGTATCTCCCAACAACATATCCATACTCCGTATCACCACATCCCGGACAGGAATACATCTCAGTTCTCACCTTCACACGAAACCTAGAACAATTCTCACACCACAACTTCGTACTACGTCTGGGTGGATCCCAAGCCGGGGCTTCAATCCCCATCTGCTTACAAACCCATTCAACGCTTGAAGACTCACAATCCCTCAACCCCCTCGGTAAGTCCGACAAGAAAACAGACATTATAACTAAACCCTAACAAATCCTCTTAACCCCTACAAAACAAACCTAGACATCAAATACCCACCAACCAGACCAACAGACCCAATAAACAGGGTTTGATACTCTTTCATCTCACCCGATGGTTTGTAATAGTCAGACAACTCAGGCTTTGGTCGGAACGACTCGACGGTCTCAACCTGCCTCAGCCTATCCTTCAACAGATCCAGAGCGTGATTCGTTGTGTTGATGTCAGCGTTGGCGTCAGACAGTTCCTGTCTCAACCTCTGTATCCTATCCTTCTTACCCACCTCACTCTCATACCATTTCTCCTTCGCCCTGGTCAGCTGTTCAAGGGCGTGGTTGTGTCTCTTAATCTCAGCTTCATATCCGGTGTGGTTTAACTTTGAAAACAGGAATCCAGCACCCGCAAAGGCCAAGGCGTTAAACAGTCCACCAGCGACCACACTAGCCATATATATAACTAGAGATAACACACTCCGTCACAAAGATCCGATAATAGAACGGATGTTACGTCTTTCCCAATACGGAATTCTGACTAGGTAATGACCGTTGTCCTTGGCGTACTCGTCTTTCATCCGATCGTGTATCTTCTGTACCCTAAAGCACCTTTCTGCCTCTTCCCGAGTCAACTTACCAGACCAGGTGGAAGGGCTGAAATGTTGTTCACCATCATACTCAATCAGTAAGAAAGTACCACCGCTAAGGGGCACCGCGAAGTCATACCTCAAAAGACCACCACCCAACCCCACTAACCCATCAAAAGTCTTCTCCCTAACCGCTTCAATTCTGTTAACGCGTAGAGCATCCCACACATTCCTCTCTCCTCTAGACATAGGGGGCAGCCAACGTGTCTCGATCTCCACGCTCATAGTAACCACTGCATATGGAACCCCCTTAGGCTACTTAGGCTTTGAAAAAGGGTCAACCGGTAAATACCCCTTCGACTGAGCATATTTAATCCCAACTGTACTAATTCCAACGGCTACAGCCAGCCTAACGGTACCCTTTATAGACTCAGGAGTACCCAAAGGTTCCCTCAGGACCTTCCTCGAAGCCATGGAGACCGCCACAGCTCCACTTGTGATCAGGAGAGCGTCGTAGAGCTCGTTCATCAGTTCTTTTCGGTCGGTTGACATTATACTAACACATATTTCATTCGTCGAGGGTGTCTAAAACCGGGGAAGTCCAAACAGGGTTCTGTGGTTCAACAGTTCCTTCCATCACCTTCTCCTCATCAATGGTTTTCAACCTCTGAACCTCCCTTCTCTCCTGCCTCATAGTGTAATAAAGTGAGGCCCCACCGATAACCAACCCAACGGTTCCGATTATGTAACCATAATAAGCTGACCGACCACAAACCCCAGGACCAATCTCAGCCGCCAACCGCTCCCTGGCTTTTCTCTCCTTGGCTACCTTTGATATCTGAGCCAGTCGTTTACCAGCCTCCACCCGTTTTGGGTCCTTAACTTTCTCCGTCTTAACCACTGATGTTATCTTAGGGACTTCCGGGTTTTTTTCAGACTCGTCAGCCATCTATATACACTATTCTATGTTTCATCTGTGAGGTCATCTGTAAGAGTTTCTGAGGAATCTGTGAGACCGTCGGCTGGGATCTCTGAGGTCGTCTCTAAGGAATCTATGAGGTCATCTGTAGGGGTCTCTGGGGTTGTCTTTAGGGAGTCTGTTAGACCATCTGTAGGGGTCTCTAAGACCGTCGGCCAGACAACAACAGACTCAGTCACGTAGTACTCTCCTCTACGGTCTCTTCTAACACAATGTCTCATCACCCCGATAGCTCTTCTGAGGGCGTGGAAGATAATCAGTATGGGTCGTCTAAGTCTCTTTGGAATCTTCATATAAAATACGGGAGGTTTAAAGCTGTACCGTATACCTGGGGTATAATGACTGAGACAAAGCTCGGTGCTCGGCTGATCACCCTCGACGGAAACATCGGTGTGGGGAAGACAACGTTCGTGAGACCATTCGCTGAAAGAAATGGTTATTACCTTGCTGAGGAGCCAGTTGATGATAATCCATACCTCGAAAGGTTTTACGCCGACCCTGGGAGGTGGGCGTATGAGATGGAGACCTGGTTCCTCGGTGAGAGAATTGACACCTACCTAGAGGCTTTGGAGTTAATCAACGAAGGGAGGAATGTGATTGTAGAGCGAACACATCACAGCTGTATGGTTTTCGCTAAAAACTGTTGGCGTAATGGGTGGATAACCGACAAACAGTTCTCTGAGTATTCTCAGGTCTTCCACTCACTAAACAATCTACTCCCAACCCCTGATGTCCTACTATTCCTGAAAGCCTCGGTTGACACCTGCTACGACCGAATGCTCAGGAGAGGTCGGGAGTGTGAGGCTGGCGTAACTAAGGATTACCTCGGGTGTGTGGAGAGGTATATGGAGGAGATGACTGAGGACATAGCCTCTGGGGGGACTAAGGTGATTACCCTCGATTGGGAGGACTTCGGTCCGGATGAGTCTGAGGTGGTCGGTACCCTCAGTGAGATCCCTAGCGGATTTCACGGTTGGATGGCTCGTGTGAACGGTCGGGATGTTTACATACCAGAGATCGCCAGTCAGGTCCGCCAGGCCCGGCAGGCTCAGCTGAGTCATAGGTCCAGTACGCCAGGACCGGCTATGGTTCCGAGGATCAGTGGGTTAGCTGTGACACTGCCGGATATCTCCCCAACCACAGTCAGTCCAACAGAGACCGTCTCGGGGATCATCTTCAGTCTCTTAAGTCGGGTGTGTTCCCACTTGTAACAGGTCGGAAAATGTGAAGCCGGTGTTACTAAGGATTACCTAGAGCAGATACAAAGGTATGTGGAAGAGACGGTTGTAATGGTTCGGAAGAAGGGGACCAGGGTGATTGGTCTCGACTGGGAAGACTTCGGTCCGGATGAGTCGGAGGTGGTCGATGCCCTCGGTGAGACCCCTAGCAGGTTTCATGGTTGGATGACCGACGAGACGTCTACATACCAGAGACCGTCAGCCAGGCCCGGCATGCTCAGCTGAGTCGTAAGTCCTATGGTACCGTGTGATCATACTGTCGGAATGTGGACAGACCTCAGTCACAATGTCATCGAGTACACGGACGTCGGATAGGAAGACAGTCTCGTCGTACTGGACCCCACGTAGGAAGCTTCTGATTTGCGTCAAGACCTTGTGGTAGCTAACGTGAGCGAACTCACAGTTTTCCAGTCTGCCAGGCATTCTCGACTTGGTCATATACCCTTGGATTAGGACGCCAGGACCGGCTATGGTTCCGAGGATCAGTGGGTTAGCTGTAACACCACCGGCTATTCCCCCGACCACAGTCAGTCCAATAGAGACCGTCTCGAGGATCATCTTCAGTCTCTTCAGTCGGGTGTGTTTCCACTTGTAACAGGTCGCTAGCCTATGATAATACGAATAGAGTCGGGTTAGTTTGTCCACTTCAGCCGATTGGAGGTTTTTACCAATGTGGTTGAAGCTAACGACGCTTTTCCTCTTTTTCCCCATTCTAATTACAGGTCATATTCAACCATGACCTCCTTACAGATCTTCTCAATGTCAGGACCCCCCAGACGACCCTCCACGATCTTCATACCGTAGAAGTTGATGTCTGAATAATACTTCCTAAGACGGTTTAACCCAAACACATTCAGATAAGGTGTTCCTATTTGTCCGATGTTACTCATGAAAAATGAGTCCCTCAGCATTTCACCATTTATCCTGACGTGTGACACTCTAACTCCGGATAGCCAGTGGGCAGATATCAGGACCTTCTTCCCAATGAACTTCGCTGGGATCGTGCACTCGTAAAACTTAGCCGGTGATGACCCTTCCCCAAGCAGTTTGTCACTTACTCCAGCCTTAAACCCAAAGCTTTTACCAGGACCGCTTTTACCATTATTGGTAACAATCATTTCCCACTCATTCAACTTATCCTTAGGTCTCACACTGTTCCTCTTTACCACAGCAAAAACTGAAACGTCGACGAACATGAGTCTGGGTATGCTAACGTGGAAGACTGTTCTTATCGTCATCTCAGGGTGAATGAAGTGGTGGTCGCCGGCAGTGTTTAGCTGTGGGTTGATACTTGGGGGTCTCCAAAACATGGCTGAGTAAACCCCCCCGTTTTTGTCTTCTATGTATTCAATAAAGGGAGGGAGTTTGGAGATCGCGTTTTTACTGGCTCTGGTTACGTTCAGGTCGAAAATGACTCTGTGGTTGTGGGTTTTCGTGTAAGCTTTTAGCTTATCGTTGAGCTGCTTTAGATCACTGCTGAGTTGCTTAGTGATCTGACTAGGGGCTCCTTTTCCCGGTTTGCTGTAACCATAAAACAGACTCATATACTATAGGACGTATTTACTGAACAGATACCCAGACACAGCTGTTAGGACTAATAGGATTCCCAACTCATTGTCTGATCCCCCGTCCTGACCGGCGGGGCGTTGTGCCTTCTTTGGGGTTGGTGCGGCTGTCTCTAGACTTTGGTCGGTTGGTGTGGGTTTCAGGGGTAGGGTGTTGTCTAGTGAATCAAGATGATTCCCACCATCCTGATGAGTTTTTTTGGGGTCTGGATTGATGTGAGCCGTGAAGTAATTAACACCATGGTTCACACCGAACCTCATACTGTCATTTGCAACCTGTAGTTTGTTGTTGTAGCCAGCAATCGGATTTTTAAGAATTATAAGGTTGGATGGTAACAGCCAAAGACTTGGTGAGACTGCCAGATTTAGAACGACATTCGTGTCTGTCACCGCTCTATTCATATTGTTTATCCATGTAGCTGTGTTGTAGTTGATAATACTATCCTTAACCAGTTGCCTAAACACTTTCTGAGTCTCCAATGCACTCGCCCTATCACCATACACGCTCTGTTTTGTCTTTGCCTGAGCACCAAGAATGGAATAAATAAACGCCTCTATGCTCTGATTCAGGAGTAGGAGACCATTTGAGGTTAAACCATCACTCGTCTTTGGTATGAATTTCTTAAAATCTCCACGAACGTCTCTTAACCTCCTGGTTCCTTTCCACTCTGTTACTGAGTGCTCGGGGTCTTCCGTGTGTTCTACCTCCTGCCACGTCCATCTCGGTGCCTTATCTTCCTCCATCAAAAATGTTGCACCATAGCTTCTCATAATATCACTTATTTCTGAGTCTGATTTTACATCGAATTCTCTCATAATTCTTCTTATTGTGAAATACAGATGAAATCTCAAAAGTGACGTAACTACCGGTGGAACGTCATCACTGGGTGTTAGATGAAGTAACGACACCCCAGAAGCATATGTAGCGATGTACGCCCCCACAAGCGCTTGGTAATATTTCTCTTTCAGATTCCATTTGGAATACTGGGAAGTCTTTATATCTAACGGTGGGAGGTCACTCTGAAAATACTCTGTCTCATTCACATAAACCCTGAATTTATTGACTGGATAATTCAGAACGTATTCCGCTGGAAAATTATCATAGTAATAATATGACCCATGTGTTTTATACATTGATCTGTGTCGCTTCCCCTTTGAAAGTGTCTGAACGTGGCCACCACCAAGCCATATCTTCGGAAATCTGGGCGGTGGTTTATTTATTGTTAAGTACTTGGTGTAGTCTTTGTTGTTCTTAAACTCCGCGTCACCAGTGTAGATGTATGAGTCACCGACAGGTCCAAAGAACACACCAGGCTCTGACTGACCGAAGATTGAATCAGTTATAAACTTAGTTCTATCGGCGTATGGGCATTGGTGAAAAACTCCCTCAGGGTCTTATCCATATATCATAGGTTAGGTTATATGGACGCTGGGGTTGGGCTGGAACAGGAACTGAGAGATATTTACTACAATCCGAAAACAGGATATCAGTCAGCTGAACGGTTATACCAGAAGGCGGTGGAAGAAGGTCTTGATGTGAGTAGAAAGGTAGTGAGGAACTGGCTGAAAACACAAGACACGTACACGAGGTACAGGCCGGTCGTGAAAAAGCATAAGTTCAGACAGACGTTCGTCAGCCACCTCGGTGAGCAGATACAGATGGACCTGGTTGATATGGGGAAGTACAAGAACCAGAATAATGGGTATTACTGGATTTTGACTGCTGTTGAGATTCTGAGTCGGTACGCTTTCGCCGTCCCCGTTTACAGGAAGGACACGAAAAACATGACTGGGGCTGTGGATAAGCTGTTGGAACAGTTTAAAGACAGATTTGGTGACTACCCTGACCTGGCTCAGTTCGACGACGGAAAGGAGTTTTACAACGTCGGTGTGAAGGGTCTGCTAAAGGAACATGGTGTTGAGTACTTCAGTACGTTTTCGGACAAGAAAGCAGCGATCGTCGAACGGTTCAACAGAACACTTAAGACTGCTATGTGGAAGTACTTTTACACCAAGGGGACTTATAGGTGGATTGATGTTTTGGGTGATCTCGTTGAGGGTTATAACAACACAAAACACAGTGTCGTTATGCTGAAGCCCAAGGACATCGCTAAGTCAAACGAGAATCAGGTTTGGAATACGTTGTTCGGTCATCACTTTGGTGATCACCCCTTACCCAAGTTCCGGGTTGGAGACACTGTCAGGGTGTCAAAGTATAAGAGCACGTTTACGAAAGGTTATGAGGCTAACTTCACTGAGGAAATCTTTAGGATTACGAAGGTCATCCGTGGTGATCCAAACGTTTACGAGATTGAGGACGCTGAGGGTGAGTCGATTATCGGAAAGTTCTATGAGGAGGAGTTGTCGCCGGTGGATAAGAAGGATGACGTTTATAGAGTGGAGAAGGTGCTGAAGAGGAAGAGAGTCGCTGGAAGGAAGATGGTGTTGGTCAAGTGGTTGGGTTATGGTGATAGGCACAACTCATGGATACCTGAGAGTGACGTACAAAACCTGGGTTAATGTATACCCGGGTAATGAGGTTAACATTATTCATTGAAAACGGTGAGAAGACTGTCTACTTCGAACAACCTATCATGGTGACAGGTCCAAGACCACAGGTGATGCTGAAGAAAGCTACGGTATACTGGAACTATAACAATGTGGTGTCAGGTTTGAACGATAAGGTGTCGTTTGATGGTGTTGAGACATCCGCTCCTGAAGGTTATCTCGACTTTGACGCAGTAGAGACGTTTGTTAAGGGCTTAGCCGGGGGTCTGTTGGGGACGGTTGAGTTCGGAAAGAATGTTTACAACGGGACTTCTAAGGTGAAAACGTCGGAAAAGCTGAAGCTTGGGAAGATGGGTCTCCTTTTGGGTTTTGGTGAGGGTGATGTGATAAATGTCGGTGGTGGTGGGTGGACTAATAGTCCGAATCAGGTGGACATCAACAGAGGGTTGAGATATGTCAGGATTTCGTGTGACGCTGTTGAGAGTGAGAAGAGTCTGGACAATGGGAGGAGGAGTGATCTGATTGGTACTCTTCCGATAACCTCTGAGCAGAGCCTGAAAGGGAGTGTACAGCACTACACAGACATTGAGTCGAAAGCTGAGATCCGTAAGGGTGTTTATGGTAAGATGACCTTTAGGGTTTGTGGGAATAATGATCATTCAGTGGGTCGGCCGACTGGGATTGGAGCTGTCCTGCTTGAGCTGTACATAGGTTAGTATATAATGGCTGAGGGGGAGGACTTTGAAATGAATGATCTCGACAAGGAAAAGGAGAGGGAAGAGGAAGAAGAAGATACTGACGAGACAAGCCTCACCGACGAAGATCAGGGAACGGTAACGATAGGTCAGACGTCTGCTGGGGATGGTATAACCCACGTAACAGAAGAGACTAGCCGTCCCAACAGTAGCTTTAGTCTCGACAGTGGTTCTAGGGCACATGAGAGACATGTTACAGAGATTAAGAAAGAACTCAACAGAAATACGCTTGGGATAAGGGTAAACAAAACAGATGGTGCGAAGTCTAGTGAATTGTTGTTAGGTGTTAGTCCTGTTTATGGTAAAAAAGGTGGTCTTCTCGGATTGAAATTTAAGAATGAAAGAATTATGAAACGTATGGAGGGTGAAAAGGGTAAGTTTGTGTATAATGAGGGAAAAAGTAATAGGGAAGCCGTTGAGAATTTCAAGAAGTTGCTAAGGGAGGTTGAAAAGGAACACTCCAAAAAAGTCTCAGGGGCTGTTGAAAAGGTTAACAACGACCCCACAACCTCTCAGGAAGTCGTGAACGACATAACCTCACAGGTCAGCTCAGAGAGTGAGAGAATACTTGAGGGAAGAGAGGAGGACTTACGGGAACAGGCTATAGAAATCCTAACTGAGCAGGAAGCAAGAGAATTCATTGGAATGCTCGAACCAAAGGGTACAAGTGTACAGAAGATTGGGCTCCTTGAAGCAGAAGCCGACTACTACAGAGAACAAGCGGCTAGTGAGGAAAATCCCCGTAGGAAGCAGCTGTTCGAAAAATTCAGTGAGGTGGCGAAAATGAAGGCGGACACAATAAGAATTAGGATCGGTGACGCCCCCCAACACATTGATGTTATATCTATCTTAGAAAATGAGGTGGAAAACAATGACCTGAATAGGTTGGAACGTTTTAAGAAGTGGGCTAAAAAGAATATGATTGGTCTGTCTGCCATAGCCATCACCATAGCTGGGATCATAACCACAATAGTCGTTGCCGCTAGGGGGGTTGTCTCGGGGGGAGCTAGAGCTGTTGGTGGTTTCGCTAAGGCACTCGCTAATCTGGGTAAGACTCTGGGACCACTGTTAGCACCACTGTTCAGTCTGATAGCACAGGTTCTGACTTGGGGAGCAAAAGGGATAGCATGGTTAGCCAACAATCTGTGGGTTTTAGCTATAGCTATGGCGTGGTTCCTGTATGACTACTGGAAAAACAGAAAATAAAACCTGTTATGTAGTATATGGCCAACAGAAGTCAGACAGAGCTGTTACCTGGATTCAGACGGGCGAGAATGTCGGAGATCAAGGGGAGTAGGACAAGACATACAATCACCATGAACCCCAACAAAGTCAACCCTGGTGAGGACCTCTACATCGACATACCAAAGCTAAAACCTGATAGCTGTTTGGTCCCAGGTAGTTTTCATCTATTGTTCGACTTCAAGAACATGAACACCAAGTCGTGGTTCCTAAACAATCTCTCCAGGCTTCTGGTTGAAAGACTGGTTGTTAAGCTAGCCGGCGAGACTGTTTATGACAACACAGGTGAAAGTGTTCTTGGTGTGTACAGGGATCTCTGGCTACCGAAGAGTGTGAGGAATCAGATGGTTGGGTATGGAATCGGTCCAGAAAACCTGAGAAGGCTGATGTCTAAGGACGACAGTGGGGCCTCCTCTGGGGACGCTGAGAAGGTAGCTGACGCTCTAATGCTCACAATTCATGGAGTGAGGATGAAGGTGAGATTGGATAAGATCCTCGGGGACCATGGACTATATGCTCCCTTCGAAATGTACAACAACTTCCGCTATGTCATTAGCTTACCGAAAGCCTCTGACGTTATGGTGGCCCAGTCAAGTGAATCTGTTGACGGGTATACACTGGAAAACCTCGAGCTGGAGTATGAGACGATTGATAACACCGACATCGCCAGTGAGATAACGTCGTTGTACACAGCTGGTCGGTCGTTGTCCTACGAACACGTCACGCTGATGAAGTCGACTGAATGGTTGGCTGGATCAACCCTGATCAACGAACACATTAACCTCCCACGGAAGTCTATGAAAGGGATCGTTATGATGTTCACAAATAAGATCCGAACTGATAGTGAGAAATACGTCTATCCAAACATTGAGAGTGTTAAGCTAACAATCGAGGGTGTACCCAACGCTGTCTTCAGTCAGGGGATCCCAAAGAGTCGGTTCTATGATGAAGCTAAAAGACTGTTTGGTGGAAAGGAAAACACAGATCAGTTTATGACAATCCAGAAGTTCTACAAGGATGCTTTTGCTCTGGCGATTGACTTGAGAAGTATTGAGGATCGCGACAGTGTTGGGACTGGAAAAAGAATTGTTAACACACAGTCCGGAGTTCTGATTGAGATTACTAAAAAGGCGACTGTGGCTAACGTAGTCTGTCGGATCTTTGTGCTGAGTGATGGTTTGGTAAACATGGTAAATAAAAATCTAAAATCAATCCAGTATTAAATGGACCACCCATTCAATATGCTGATCGTCGGTATGACAGGTTGTGGAAAGACCTGTTATCTCCTGAGAATGTTAGAAGACGAATACTTCAGGTTCTTCGACTACATCGTTCTGCTCTGTCCAACGTTCAGCTGGAACAAAACCTACACCACCTGGAAATACACCTCCGACCCGGACTTCATCGCTGTGGATTGTGGTCAGGACGACGTTGAAATTGTACTGGAACACATCGTCCGAATATTCAAGGGATCTAAAACACTAATAGTCCTCGACGACTGTGCCAGTGGACAACCCGTAAAAAACAGAACAAGTGAGTTGGTCAAATTAGCCTTCAGCGCCCGACACTACAATCTGTCAACTATTGTAATCACACAACAGCTAACAGCTATCACAAAACCTTACAGGGAGAACATCAGTAAGTTAGTAACGTTCTACAACCCCAACAAAACCGATATGAAGGTCATCACTGATGACTACCTAGGTGGTTTAGACCGTGATGAGGTTATGAGGATAACCAAAAAGCTGAAAGAGAACAAATACGCTAGGCTTGAGATTATGTTAAGGCATCCGTACGCGTATAAGGTAGTCATCCCAAAATCTGGCCCATAGTAAGATGGTCGAGGGAAAAACTAAAACGGTGAAAGTTGGGAAAAAAATCAAGACACCTGCTGCAAAACCAGCTGAGGTACCTGTTGAGAGGCCGGAAACGGAAATACCCACTGAGGCTGATGAGCTCGTTGATAAACTCGTTGATGAGCTCGTCAATGATCTAAAAAAGGCTGAAGAAACCAACCCAGTGTCCCCACCAACTGATGACACCAATAAGAAGAGAAGTGAGCTAATAAAACTGTCAGAGGACGGTGAAATAACTCAGTCAGTTGGCTACATCAAAAAAGCGTCGGTAAAGGTTGTGGATAAGCTGTACGCTGAATATGAGGCTAAAAGAATGGAAAAAGCTAACGAATTCCTGACTGATATGTTAATCAGTAGACTCTCCAATCTTCTTGGTGGTCTGGACGCTGTAGAAAGCTCTGAGGCGTTAGACAACGAGTTACAAAAAGACAAACTGTTAAAAAGTGACGTTGGTAAGGTTGTAGCCATGATCACACCGTACATACCATGTCTCGGACTGCTATCTGGTGGTGTAACTGTGGGAAAACATGTGTACCAACACAAGACAAAAGTATCTGAACAGAAATCGGGGAGTAAGTAGGGTGTGTCAAAACCACAACCCTGATCGCTTTGGGGTGTTTTCAGGAAAAACGTCATAATCCATCCTCAAAATACAAAAAGGGGAAAAAAGAGAAAAAAAAGTCTGCCCTTTCAAACATCATTCTCCGTCGAATTCTGACATTTTGAGGTAGTTTTTGGCAAAATAATAAAAAGTGGCCCCATAGCCTCATGTTCTATACTACTTGTAAGCCTTGCGATCTATAAGGAGATTTCTCGAGGAAGTCTAGCCATAATAATAGGAATAAACAAACTGCCATATTTCTCCGAGTCAACTCCTAATGCTTCTAACCCGCGGACATCGGGACGTGGACGTTGATTTTGGCGTAAACATACTTCAGTTGACATAATTTATCTGGACTGGAAGGAATTTTCAACAGTTCATCCATGTGAGTACTGATTATTTGTTGTTTGTTCCCAAACCTTCGTTTCAAAATATCAAGAGTCGCTTGATAATTCGCCTCAGATAATGGTAGTCCTTCGATTGATCTTAAAGCTTCGCCTCCAAATACGACTTCAAATAATTGAATTTATCAACGGACGAAAGATACGAATTCGAATGTATCGCGCTCTGGAAACTGTCCCAAAACGAAGTGAAATTCGTGACGTTTCCTCAAAATTTTGGCACGTTGAGCTTCGGTAATTTAGCTTTAAAATACGGACTTACCCCAACAGCTCCAGGCGTTACTTCTCTCCGTAAATTTCTTCCGATACTTCTCTCGTAAATTTCGTCGCTATTCCTCTGTGCGCGGCTCTTTGAGCCTTTAAACGTTCGAGATTATCCACGAAGGGCGCCATGTAGTTAACTTCGCATTTTATTTACATCAAGAAACAACACACACACATTTATTCACACATTCACCAAAAATACATATAGGACACACTGAAATAAAAATAGGTACGCAGCGCGTACATGTGTCTGCTGATGTTGGAGCCACAGAGTAATGTGAGATAAGTAAGTTCATTGGACAATGGAAGTAAAATATGAGACGAACATGGAAATGCAATGGTACACAATATTTACATGCGTATAGTGCTGGGAAACAATGTAAATATGCAATGATCAGGCAAATTGCAAACATTAAGGTATTGTAAAATATTAGAGGAGAAACTGGCCCATTTAATGTGATGAAGATAAAAGCGTTATTATTAAGAGGTTCGTATATGATACATAGAACATCCTAATATACAATAGGTTACATTGAATATTTGAATTCCATATTGATTTCTAAGTATGATTTCAGCTAGGGAGGTCATTGACACACACTGCCAAAATAGTTACTGTCACTAGAAATTAAAGTCATTGCTGGCAATGAAGTATAGTTTACTTATAAAACAATTGATTGTTCAACAACAAGGTTATTAATATTTGTAAATGAAATAAGTTTGCATGTTCAATCTTGCATGTATCTTCTTGTTCATCTGTTGAGTAGACAAGTTTTGCTCTGACATTTTAATTGTAGCGGTCTCACAGCAAACATCACCTGTATGTTGATGGTACCATGCTCTTTCTCAAATGCACACTGGTCCTGTTGTAGAAGTCCCTGTTCAAGGTGTGCTGTGAGTTGGTTTAGCAAGTTTTTGGCAAATATATTTTGCCTGCAATGGAGAGGAAGGATTTCCTCCAGTGGTTATTGTAGGCCTGATGCTTCCCTTTCATCTTGTACCAGTGTATGATAGAAGCATGTTTGAATTCCTGGGGGATTATCTCATACTAGCACATGAGTAGAAACAGCTACTGTAACATGAAGAAGATTTTAATTTGAAAGGTGGGCAGATCACTTCAACAGTTCAGTCAATTTCCAAATGCATAAGAATCTTGTGTTACTGTACACGTGTAAGAAATGAAATGTCACTGTCGTAAAGACTAGTTCTGATGCAGCATGGTGATTTAACATATTTTGTTTTTGGTGACCAAGTTCTGACGTTTTGTAGTGTACAGTGAGGTATCTCTCAATGTTAATCCTCAAACCATGTGATAATAATTTATTTGAGCTGTTGGAATTAGTATTGTTGGAGTTGCATAAGTCTGGATAGTGAAGAATTTTGTTATTTTGATGACCATAGATTAGATTCAAAGATTTATTTTTGCCTACAAGACTACAATAGTACATAATTTGAAAGTATATAGATACATAATTAAACAAATAATCGAAGCACAGGCTATTTAGAATAGCAAAGCTAATCTAGCCAAATAGCCCAGCATGTTATTGGATTAACATATAAATAGAAGGATGAGCAGATGGTTTTACTAAATATTAGATACAGTATGACTGGCACAAAAACACAGAGACACACACAAAAAAAAATTTTAAAAAAATAAATAAATAAATAAACATAAGTCATGTTCTAATGTCAATATGAGTTTAAGAATATTGAAATATTGTGTTTCTTGAAAGATTTTTTGCTCATTGCTTTAACATTTTCGTTCAGAGTATTCCAAATTTTAGAACCCGCATATCTAATGCTAAATTTTCCATAATTGGTTCGTACAGAAGGCATATAAAATGTGCATTTCGATGCTTGTCATGTATTATATTGATGTACCTGATTGGTTGGCGTAAAAAGGTTATCAAAAGCACGAGGAAGAATATGATTATTAAAATCGTGCATAAACAGCAAATTTTGAAGAGAAATTAAATCTGAAAATTTTAAAATACCAAGAGCTTTGAATAATGGACTTGAATGTTCGTCAAAATTAGCAAAGGTTATAGTCCTCACAACTCTCTTTTGCAGAACAATAATCGGATTTAGATTTGATTCATAAGTATTGCCCCACAATATCAGGCCATAAATTAAATATGGATAAATCAAAGCATAATATAAATTAACAAGAACTTCCGTATTTACATTTCTACGGATTTTAAACAGCACACCAACACTTCTTTTGATATTTTTAGCAACTTGATGGATCTGAGTTTTCCAGCTCAGATTACAATCAAGGTAAATACCAAGATATTTGATGTAGGATTCCTGCCTTATCACATTATCATTAATTTTGAGGCTTACAGTATCAACACTTTTTTTTTGAGGTGGATGAAAAATAACGAAATTAGTTTTTTGAATATTTAATGTAATTTATTGGCACATAACCAGGTATTAACAAATCCCAGGTTATTATTTATCTCAGCTTCTAATTGTTTCAATTCTTTCTGAGAACAGAACAAGTTAGTGTCGTCTGCAAATAAATGAAAATCAAAAGCTTCAGTGCAATTACAAAAATCATTTATATATGACAAAAGTAATAATGGACCAAGAACTGAGCCTTGAGGTACACCACAGGGAATATTACACGTGGAAGAAACTGAGCTACCAATAGAAACAAATTGTTTCCTGTCATTAAGATAAGAGATAAACCAATCCTTGGCTACCCCTCTAATACCGTAATGTTGAAGTTTTTCAATTAGAATGTGATGATCTACGGTATCAAAAGCCTTGCTCAAATCAAGAAATATTCCGCATGAATATTCTCGTTTCTCAATAGCTTTCTGGATTTTATCAGTAATTAACAGAGTAGCTTGAGTAGTAGAGTGACCCGATCGAAATCCAAATTGGTTGTCATTTAATATATCATGAGTGTTAACAAAAGAGGTCAACCTTTTGTACATGAGTTTTTCCAAGATCTTATTAAAAACAGGAAGAAGTGAAATTGGTCGATAATTGTTAGTGCAAGATTTCTTTCCATTTTTAAAAATTGGAATCACTCGAGCAATTTTAAACTTGTCCGGTACCACTCCAGTTTCAAAAGAATAATTAAAAAGTATTTCTAAAGGCTTGGACAGGCAATCTCTTACTAATTGCAATAGATTAATGGGAATACTACAAGGACCACATGTTTTGGACGGATTGAGCTCCTTGATCTCATTTTGGATTTCAATAGTTGTTACAGGATATAAAAAGAAGCAATTTTGCTGAGGTGCTTTTAGGAAACATTTTGGTGATTCACTAATCAGAGGAATGGCATCAGCTAATTTACCCCCAATACTAGCAAAATAATCATTAAAGGCATTGGCTATCCCTTTCGTGTCATTAATTTCAATACCATCTTTAATTATTCTATTTGGTATATTTGAACGGTATATTTTTGGCATGATTAATTCCTTGATGCCCTTCCATATATTTTTCATATTGCCTGTATATGTTATAAAATACTCATTATAATACATTTTCTTACTCAATCTTAAAATATTATTAATCTTATTACGATAAAGTTTGTATATTGCAAATGTATGAGTATTTCTAGACCTCATATACTTTTTGTATAACCTGTTTTTTACTTGAATAGAGGCTCGAATTCCTGCTGTTACCCATGGTTTTGCTAAAGTTTTGATCTGTTTTTTACTTAGTTTCTTAATTGGGGCAAACTTGTCAACAATATCTGTTATTTTGTTAATAAAGGAATCAAACACATCATTTACATTATTATTATGTGGTATAATATCATTCCAGTTCAACAAGTTAACTTCTGAAGCGAAGTCAGCTTGGTTCATCTTTGAGTAACATCTTTTATACATTTCAAAATTTTTTGGAAGAGTTGAATATTTGTTGACAATGAGAAAGTTGGGTAAATGATCTGAAATGTCATAAAGCAGGTTTCCACTCATCAAAGAGTAATGAAGAGAATTGAAAAATATATTATCTATGAGTGTAGCTGAATGATGAGTTATTCTGGTTCGTTGAAGAATTTGAGGACTATAACAATAAGAACTCATGGTATTAATAAAATGTTCAGTGGCAACATGTGACTCGAAATTCAAGAGATTGATATTAAAATCTCTTAGAATCATACAAAGCTTATTATCATTACGAATCTTATCTAAGCAAGAGTATACATATTGAGTAAAGTTTTCAAGAGATGCCTTTGGATGTCTATACATAACTGAACATAGAACATTAGGTTGAGATAAGGTATCTATTTCAATCCATAAACATTCAAATTCTTCTCTTGATTCACATAAATCATCCCTTATAACAAACTTCAAATCATTCTTAACGTAAAAACCTACACCACCCGAATTAGAAAGGCTAGCTTGAGAAATAAAATTGTATCCTGGTACTTCAATATTTGTTAGAAAAGATTGGTCTACTTTCAGTTTTATTTCAGAGAGTCCAATAACAGAAAATTGAAACTTTAATTCATCTAACATTATTAAAAGTTTGTCATGATTTGCAGACAAGCTTCTAATATTACTATGAAGGACAGAGAAATTATTTGAAGCAGATAGATTATTAATATCAGCATCTGAATGGAAATCATGTGGAGAATAATATTTGAAGTTTGTATTAAATGGGATTTGTTGATCCATGTCAATATCAGAGAGACTAGGTATATTAGAATTAAACGTTAATGTATCTAGATGAGGCAATGAATTGAGCAAAGTGTCAGAAGTAGTACTAGGAAATTCCACACAGCAATTACCAACACAGCAGTCCTCAACACAATTGTTGACCCACGCTGTAACATTTGCCATAGCTACAATGAATTACAAAATACCTTGCAAATCATTTTCATCTTTGATATGGATAGCTGGGCTCTCTGTATCTTTTCTAAGCAGGATCCTTCCGTGCTGTGTCCAGATAAAACGAAATCCATGGTCCTTTTTAAATTTCAGGCATGCGTTAAAGAGTAATTTTCTCTTTCTGGTCAGGCTTTCGGCAATAAAGATGTTGTTTTCTGCTCGTCTGGAAAAGCCAAGTCCAAGTCCTTTCCTTGGTCCTTGTCCAGTAAACTTGATTTTAGATAGGTAGATATTTTTTTTTCAATTTATAAGAACTTACATGAGTTTTCCATGTACATATAGGTTGGTACTGTAGTATTCCAGCAGATTCATTACAGATGCTCAGCTGTGTTTTCATTATCTTTTAAATGATTCAGGAAAGTTGATAAACAGCTGAATAACATTTCACATACTTTGAAGGTTTCAATCAATATATTGTCTTAGAAACTGGGCCATTTCTAAAGAAAAAAAATATGAAAAAGTAATTATTAAAGAGTATAAAAGAATTAAAAAGAAAACTAAAGCAAGAAGTTATTGTATAAACTATATAGAAATTCTTTATATATGTACAAACCTGTTATGATATCGATGGCATCTTGTATGTACATATAGCCTGCTAAAACCAGCAACATATTGTATTCATATTGTTGAGATAAACACTGCATTAGATCAGAATAGAAATTTTCGAATGTTTATTAATTGCTTGTTATGCACATAATTTAATTACATGTAATCATCTTTATAGGATGGTTTATAATTGATAAACCATTAGTATGGATTAGTGCCGTTTGTCTGGGAAACTACCTCACCAGTTTGAATTCTGAAGGCAACGTGAGTCAAAATTGTATTTCAAATTAATAGAAATCTATTTTGTCTTGTATGAAGCCCAGATCGCTTTGTGGTCATTAAAATAGGTTTGTAAAACACCTGAGTTAATTTGTAGATGTGATATGTTTGTAAATATGTGATCAATTAATGTTTGATTATCTGTTGTAAAAGTAGATACTAGCTGTTTGTATCCATTGTCTCTAACCATAACATTGTAAAGTGGTTGTCGTTCTGTGTCAACGGTCCAGTTCACATTAAAATCTCAAATGATTATATCTGGCTGTAAAGTCTCGTCAGCCAAAATTTCAATCAATGCAGAGCATAGAAGTCTCACAGGAATTTTGGGAGAGCGATATATTCCTATTACTGTAAAACTTGGATTGTTGGTAATTTTTATTACAGTAAATACAATATTATTGATATTGTGACTGTAGGGATATCCCTCAGCAAATGGTCACAGAATAAGGATCAACCAGAAGTCCAACTCGCGGAAAAAAGTGTCCCATTATTTTTATGCGCATGCGCCAGTCCGCCATTTTGAAAGTAAGTGCACCCGGGAAATTATCCCCCTCGTCCTTACGACCCTCGGGCTCCTGTAGTCAATTACTCTTGGCCTTCTTGTGACCTCGTAATTAACTTTATATTGTTATCTACATATATATAAATAATATTTAGTTAAGTAAATAAGTAATTTACTTTAGAAAACGATTCTTTGGAGATAAGATTCTTTGACCACGAGGTTATTAAAACTTCAGTAAGCGGATCTACGGGTAAAAGTCCGGGGCAAAAAAGTCCTGTACTCACGAAGCGGGTTTTACATTTCTCGATTAATGCCGACACATTTGTTTATAGAAAAAGATGGCTAAAATTTACGGAACTACGCATTGTTGAAATACATCGGATAAGAAATTTTATAAGCTTTCATTCGGTATATAGTTCAAATCATAGTCTTACCTGTAACTTTTTAAAATGTTCAAAATGTTCTGATCATTGACCATAAAAGTTTTAATATTTTTTCATATATTCAAAAAGTATGATCACTAATTTGCACCAAAAACGTTTTCAAATTCAACTAGAAATCTGCAAGCTTTTCCACTCCTTTCATATTTGAATTAGCTTCTGTTCAAGAAATATCTTAGGTCCATGCCAGAAGTCTTTCTGAGGTTACAGCAAACACCAAAACAACAAAAGGCAAAACAAACTTAAGAAATTCATCCACGTCAAAATAATGTTTTTTTTCATATTTTAAAATACTTCCCAGCAAGAAAATTAAAAGTTCTGACATGAATAGCACTTGACAGTACCCTTTGTTTAATATCTTGTTCAGGGCTGTGCGTTTAGTATTTAAAAACAAAATCGAAAATTCTATAACACTTGCGAGGAGTCCATTTCCCATTATATAATTCTTATTTTACGAGCAATGGTGAGAACATTTTGAACATATGCATTTTAAAAAGTTACAGGTAACACTGAAATTTGAACTATATACCGAATGAAAGCTTATAAAATTTCTAACAACATACGTACCCGATGTATTTCAACAATGTGTAGCCATCTTTTTCTATAAACAAATGTGTCGGCAAAATCGAGAAATATAAAACCCGCTTCGTGAGTAAAGGACTTTTTTGCCACGGACTTTTACCCATGGTATCCGCGTACTGAAGTTTTAATAACCTCGTGGTCAAAGAATTTCATCTCCAACGAAACGTTTTCTAAAGTAAATTACTTATTTACTTAACTAAATATTATTTGTATATATAGAGAACAATATAAATTTAATAAAAAGGTCACAAGAAGGCCAAGAGTAATTGAATACAGGAGCCCGAGGGTCGCAAGGACGAGAGGGCTAATTTCCCGGGTGTACTTACTTTCAAAATGGCGCCGGGCCGCGAGGCCGACATTTCCCAAGGACGCTTACATCAAAGGTGCCGACAGAGAGTTGGACTTCTGGTTGATCCTTATTCTGTGAAATGGTATCCTGCTGTAGACCGCTGTACCACCATACGGTGGTCTATTATTATCAAGATTTGTTACATTGTCATTTCTAAATAGCTCATAATCATTATTATCGAATTGTTTGAACGTAGTTTCTGTAAAGATTGCTATATCACTGGAAGAATAGTTAAAGTCTTGTCGAACATCTTCAATGTGTTTGTGTAGTGAAAAATTTAAATAACTTTTAACTTTTTTAACTGAATTAACTTTTAATTCAGAGTGATTGATTTCGTAAAGTGGAGTATAACAAAGTTGCAGAGTTCTTCTCCATATCCTTTTATAGCCCGAGCGCCAATCATCAATTTGGCAATTTTGTGAACAGAAATGAGAAATCATACCACCCAAGAATATTCTCCACAGATTTGGAAAGGAATTGGTCTTTAAGAGAAGTGAGGCCCATGTAGGAAATTGTAGCATGGTTTGTATACACTAATCAAACGAAACCAATAGGGAGTAAATACCTTCCCGCTTTCGTTAATTATATAGTATAAATATATAAAAAGCTTTACAATCTTACCTTGTTTTTCCTTTTCTTCGATGTGTTAAGCTTAAATTAGGTTTTGCTGTATAATTTAATTGCTTGTCATTCTGTTGTGAATACACTGCCCTCGTTCAAATTCGTATGGTACCTGTACGTGGAAATTTACACACAACTGAACTTGACCAAAATATTGCAGTTATTGCTCGAAGCGATTGTTCGAAGCCATTTTAGTTGGTGAACCGTTTCGGCGAACTTTCGTAATCTTCCGTAGCGTGTTCGTTAGCGTGTGACGTTTGTGACGTAGTTTCCTCAAACCATCAAGGCCCAATCTCATGACTAAGTGTATGCTGACTACGTCAGCAGACACAAAAAGTGTAATAAACGTAGAGTGCTGCGTAGGCAGTGTAGAAAGAACAATCGAAATATAGTAAGGTTAGATATACTGCCGAAACAGAGAACGTAGGAGTCTAACGTTTCGAGCGAAGGCTCTTCGTCAGAGAGAAACGTTAGACTCCTACGTTCTCTGTTTCGGCAGTATGTCTAACCTTACTATATTTCGACTGAAATAAAAAACCCGGAAAATGTGCTCTCGAGGACATGTAAACAGGCACTCTCCTCCGCAGAGGTTAAATTTTGGAGATTGGAGGTTTCGGGGGTCGTCGGAGATGCTCGGAGGCGTCAGCTGGACATAAGTAGTGCGGGCGAAACTAGTCCAACGGAAAATTACCACTGATCTATATATGTAACTGGGTCCTTTTGCTAATGGTGAAGGCCGCTGACCGATACCTAAGATCTCTAGTTCGTGTTGGATATGTTCGGTATTTCGCCTTTTTTACGAAAACTAAGCTATTTGGTCGGATAAACTGTACATATGTTGTAGCCAGATGAATTATCTTTCTTCCAGTATATCTGATAGCTTCTACAGTGGTTTATTTCTCGAGAAAACATTCGGAGAAGACATCACGTTGGTCAAAATTGTTGAAAAATCTCCCACTCGTGCGGGCTCACTTTTTCAGCGGTCAGCCTTCGCAAGTACGCCATTATATCCGCATAACATGAAGTACATGGTTGCGTTTACCGCCAGTGTTGCCAACCTTGGGATTTTATCCCAAGATCTTGGGATTTTTTGAAGGAGTTGGGATTTTTTTGGGATTTTTTTCTCAGGGATTAAACCTTGGGATTTTTCTTGGGATTTTTCCAGAGCAAACAGTTTCGGTTTTAAAAAGCTGATTTCAATGTTAATCGTATTTTTTTTAAATTTACTTGATCATTAGATCATACTCAGTGATCATACTCCACTAGCCTTAGCCAGCCCCTGCGTTCTTTATGTATTCGTTTGATTTAGACAAGATGAAGTACTCTATTCAAATGAAGTATCACTGACACAGTGGGCTCAGATTGCTATATGTGTGAAACACATGTGAAACATGATGTCGATGCCAACGAAAAAATTTTGGAACATGCATATCAAACGGCGATAGAGACCTGGGAAATAGTCAGTAAATGAAACTGTTGAACCTTGGGATTTTTTGGTAAAAAATAGGGAATCTTGGGATATTTGCAGACCTTTACTGGGATTTTTACGAAACTTGACTTGGCAACACTGTTTACCGCAAGACGAATTGTCAATGACATTCAATGGCGGTCAACAACGACAGCAGTAGTTTAATGCTTGATTTGAAGGCTTCAAAACAAGATGAAGAAAGAGGTAAAACGTTTTGGCACACGTCGGTGGTTGAAATAAAATTTACAGTTGAAAAAGAGTGGATAAAGGCTGTTCGAAAAGCGAAACGTAAGCCAAATTATGGCATGCTAAACATGGACGACCAACTGGAAGAAATAGTTGGCAACAAACTGGAGTTAGTTGGCCCTATGATCGATTCTTACTTACTTGAAATTGGTAAAGGTTTACAGTCTAAGTTGAAGAGATCTAAAGCTACAGGTCTTGTAAATCCAGTGTCCTTGTTCATTCCATGGGCGACATTTCGTCATATACTAATCCTGTGCCGTGGTTACTCAGGGGAGATCAGTTCAACTCGTGATGGCTCAAAACATGTGGTAACTTTTTCTCAAATGAAATCAATCAAGAGGCTTTTTTCGCCTGCGCGTTTCTCTAGTGAAATCTGTTTTGCTACAAGACATTTTAAAAAGATTCCTTCAACGACAGGGAAAAAAAGGGAGTCTATCTACAGTGGAAAGTCAATGATAGTTGTTTCAAAATCGACCCCATTCTGTATGGAATACATTATGAGGAGCCAGAAAGTCAGTGTCTTGTTTTACATTCAGAGATACACAGGTGACAATTATGCATTGGACACAAGTCTCCAAACACTTATGAATCAGAATCTCCCCTCAAATTAAATTTGGCAGTGAACATTTCATGATGACTATGGTGACAATTAAACTTTATATTATTCAAAGGGGGGGGGGGGCAATTGGTGAGATTGAGAAATTCACCGAGAAACATAGGGGGGGTATTATTAATATTGGCAAGGGGGGTATTATTAATATTGGAAAGGGGGTGGGGTCTATTAATGAGGGGGTGGGTCTAATAGTGATTTTGCCCCCCCCCCCATTTGCCGATCCTGCCGGCGCCCCTGAAACCAAAACAAATTTGTTGGACCTGTTGCTCAGTTCCAAATCATTCTTTACAGCAGAGTGCTTCGCTTCCTTCCCCTGCTGTGAGATAATGCCGTAACCAATTTTGTACATATCATACAGTTTTAATGCATGATATGGCACTGCATAACCAACCGTCCAGCTGGTTATATTAACATGACTTGGGAAGAATAAACAAAGGAGATTGAAGTAGAGTTTGCAATTTTCCTCAAGTTCCAACAGCTCCGCTTTTGTTGACGAGACTTTGTTAAAAGTAGCACAAGCATTCCGCAGATACAACACAATTCTGCTGAGTGATAGACGCTTGACCCTTTGTGCAGCTGATTCAGCCGGGAATTCCAGGCAATCAACCAATCGGTAACCATACTGGGCAATGGCAATGGCCTGCTCCCCTATTAATCTGGTTGGAATCTTGTTAAACCTTCTCTTTTCATCATTGAAATGTTCTTTGAGGAATGCCACAAGGAACAACAAACCACAACCAAGAACTTGTGTTTCGTGTTCCTCGATTATAGCCTCGGGAGCAGAGGCAGCAATAGGTGCTGCCGCTAACACCTTGATAAACTGATCAAACACCTTTCTTTGCACAGATTCTTGATAAATGATGTTCAATACTTGCTGCCAAGCATTTATCTCGCAATGGAGGGGCTCCGGTCTTTGCTTGTCAGCAAAAACTCCAATTCGAGGGGGTCCAAGTTGCCGTATCCCATTATCGGCCATGAATGCGAGCTTCTTATCATGACGGGTTTTCTCAGACAGATCTTTCTTTAGGGTACGTTCAAAATTTTGAACCATATCTGCATGATTTTCCCGGTCTGAATTGGTGTAGGGTTTCCATGTGTCAGTTGTAGCAAACCCAATAGTACCACCCATGGTACGAATGTTACCTAAAGCAATAATTATGGATATTGTCAGACATTTATATAGTCTTTATATCAAATCAGAGTTGTTTGCGATAAAATATATCTACTTATACAGTATGCAGGATAAAATAGTAAAAGAGTAAAACAAATTATTAGACAGGGGGAAATTGTAAAGAATTCTTTGCATGAAATTTACAATGTAATTTAGGAACCAATGCCACTTTTCATTGTTCTCATGCAAAAAATATTGTAAAAAGCAATACCATTAGTAATTATCTCCCCCATGGAGTGTTTACTTCACGCTTGCTGTGTTTGGGTAAGATAAATTTTTGCTCCCCAATTTGCCCCACGATTATTCTTGGCTAATGCAATCACAGCAAGTGTGAAGTAAAACTCCATGGGGTTGGTAAATGCTCATTAATTTGAAGGGGGAAATGTTTATACCTGAGTGTACATTGGCATAAGGAGATGGATATGTGGCCGCTTGATTCAATTCGGTATTGGCCCAACTCTGCCAACACATGTCTGCACTTGGCTGGAACTCAACCGTGCACTTCCTCCCAGCAATCGTAAGGATATTTCCCTCTAGTATGGCCATTTCGTCTGTATGCTGTTTCCACAGATCTTCCAGGACCACGTGTTTTTCTTGCAAGCTGACACAGTGTAAGAGATATTGAAAGTCAGAGCTCCTTACCCTTTCTCCCAAGTTCCATGTGGTCAAACTCCCAATCGACATTGTCAATTGGCTGGTTTCTGGGGCTCCATCGTCTGAGAACTGGATAATGAAATGGTTCTCCAAATCATTAAACCATACAAGCTTTCTAGATAGATGAGGAACCCTTAGGTGTAAGTCAATTATCATAAACACAAGTCCGGTGACAGTCCTCGAAACTCCAGGAACATTTGACAACTGTGTGACATTTCCAATGTCTAAGCTCTTTACAAATGCATCAACTGCAGAATTAGATACCGACTTAGGCAGTCTCAAGTCAGTCCCCATACAATTAACATTTCGTGGAAGCCATGTTTCAGACTCTGCATTAAAGTACGATGATTGAGTCTTGCACACCAGTGTGAATTTCCTTCGTGATAGATGGTTTTGGTATTTTGTGGCTATAGCTTGCCGTAAAGCTCCAGGCGACATCTGGTATTCATTAATAGCATTACTGAAAATTTTCTTGAGTTGAGTTCCTCTCCGATTTCCAACAAGCAACTCTGTTACAAGTTCTCTTGGTGCATTACCAGCAATATAATCCCATGCACCAAAGAATGAGCCAGTATCACCTCCATGAATGAATTTCAGTGCTCTTTCAGATTCTTTTCTTCTTCGGTATCGAGTGCTTGAATTTGGATCACTTATCATTGTTTTAGAGGTGCTGTTGCTCTCTCTTTTAGATTTCGAGAACTGATTCATGTCCAATCCAAGTGCTGAAAACATACTTTTAAGCTGGTCCAGCTGTTTTGTCAGAACCAATGACTTTTTCTCCAATTGCTGCAATTGTGCCTCAGAATTTTGTAGTGCAATTCTTAGTTCCAAGGTAACATTATCTACAGAGTTGGGAAAAGCTTCATCAGTTCATGAGAGATATCTGGTTAAGATAACATTATGATTATATAAATTCTACAGAGTTAGGAAAAGCCTTCATGAGAGATATCCAATTCAATGTTTTAAATTAACCTTGTGTATATAAAATTCATTAACAGATCTTACCTTTTTCTCTCAAAATATTTTGAGTCTGGACCTCAGAATTTTGAAGCAGATTTTCGCGTTCGGCTAATTGAGATTCCTTTGTCTTTACTTTGTCTTCAAAACAATGCTCCTCTTCGAGTAGTTTCCTCTTCCTATCGTTCAATTTGTAAGATCCAGATGACTCCCAGAAAGGGTTCACTGACTTCTGAACATCACAGCGACCTTTGTGTCCGGCAGATTTCGAGCATTTGCGACCTTTTTTGCACACGTCGTCTAAATCTTCTTCGAAGCCACTTCGCGACGCCATATTTGCTTGGACGCCACACAAGTTGCTTCGATTTAGCGGTTTCTCCACATTATCCCTTTGCCCGTAATGATTCAATCCATTGATGTTTTGGTAAAAAACAATTGTAGTTAAAACTTTGACTTGATAACATTTCAATGGAACGTATTTCAGAAGAAATATTAATGTGAACACAATGAAATTTTACAAAAATTATGAACTTCATGCTATATCTCGTTGGATTTTGGATACCGTCTGGGGTACCCAAAGTCAAAACTATAGCTTATCACTTCTCCTATCCTCCCCACCCATAAAAATGCAATTTTGTCTCAAACCCAGGCCTCTGGAAATCAATTTGTGGTTTAAAGATGCTTCTGTATTTTACCTACACGAACCTATAAGGAACATAATCTTATTCTATTATGGTTTCCATCAAACATTATAAGGTTTTACTTGAAATTGGACAAGGTAAGAACTTTATACATTGATTTTATAAGCTCTAAAATAGCATTGAAGGCGGGGTCACTCGACCATGAAAATATTAGTGACGCCATGACAGGTATTATCACGTGACCTATGGCATACCAATGGGAGATTTTACGACAATTTTGACCACCGTGCATTATAATACACACGGAAAAAAATTTCAAAATAGCGGCCGCGATTATGATTTGGACATGTTCGGTATTTCGCTTTTTTTAGGGAAACTAAGCTATTTGGTCGGTTAAAGTGCACGTATGTTGTAGCAAGGTGAATTATCTTTCTGCCAATATATTTATAATTTCTACAGTGGATTATTTCTTGAGAAAACGTTCGGAGTAGACGGACTAGGCAAACTTTGTTGAATTTTTGCCAAGTCAGCATAATATCGTCCTGGTCTCGAGTTTGTGTAGATTTCAAAATTTCGGTGGTTTTTCCATCCAGGTATATTTAATATTTATGTTTGTTGCTGAGCGGCCCGGGATGTTTTCATGATAAGAATCTTATTGTAGTTCTGAACTACAATAATAATAATTCTAGACTATTACTGTAGCTTTCTAGCAGTCTGAATTAAAGACGTGCCGGCCGGCGGTACGGCACGAACACTTGGCACTAAAATAAACAAGACTGTCAAGTGTCAATACACATGCATGGTCATGGAAATCTACAAACATTTCGTTTTATGAAGTCGCCAGCTCTGTAAAGAACCGCTGAAGATCACAAGAAAATTGTAAAGAAGCGAGGCGTACCGAGTTCTTAGGGGCTGTTTTATCATGGAAGGCGATATTCCTATTTGGTCAGACAAATAATCCAGCAGGCCTCTGAGTCGTTCCACAAAAAATTAACAATGACCACCCTGCATGCATTAACTCTTTCCTGTCCGAATTTATTGGTCTTTACTCTTTAGTATTTTGTTCTGGCTAACGCCAGACGATTTTATTCACCTCTTGGGGAAGCCTTCACAGGAACAATTTTGATCTCTGTCTCTAACGCTTTCCCGTCCGAATTGGTGTTTAGTATTTTATTCTGGCTAACGCCAGACGATTTTATGCACCTCTGGGGAAGTCCTCGGACAGGAACGATTTATAAGCGATCTCTCCAACTCTTTCCTGTCCGAATTGGTATTTAGTATTTTATTCTGGCTAACACCAGACGATTTTATTCACCTCTGAGGAAGCCCTCGCATAGGAACGACATATTAATAAAGTAAGAAAATCGCTTTGTGTTTACATAAATTTTCTGTTTTCCTACGATAAGTACATGTCAGTGGTCGCTACCATTAGCAGAAGGACCCATAAATGCCGCCATTTTGAAAGTAGAATTTTACAAGGAATCTGATGCCAGTTACAGAATATCCGTCTACTGTGCAGAAAATACATTGTTGGCAAATCAATGTGTCATTTGATCTCAGTCTTCATGCACACGCTAAGTGACGATCAAATTAAAAAATATAAATAAATTACTTTGTTTACAGCTGAACATTTGTTTCGTAGGGTGTCCTACGCAGAATTTTACAAGGAATCTAATGCCGTTTACAGAATCTCCGTCCACCTTGCAGAAAATAATTTGTTGGCAAATTAATGGGTCATTTGATCTGAGTCATCACGCACGCGCTAAGTGACAATCATATTAAAATATTTATATAAATTACTTTGTTTACAGTTGTACATTCGTTTCGTAGAATTTCCCATGCAGAATTTTACAAGGAATATAATGCCGTTTACAGAATCTCCGTCTACCGTGCAGAAAATATTTTGTTTGCAAATCAATGTGTCATTTGATCTGAGTCATCAAGCGCGCGCTAAGTGACGATCGATCATACTAAAAATATATAAATAAATTACTTTGTTTACAGTTGAACATTTGTTTCGTAGACTGTCCTATGCAGAATTTTACAAGGAATCTAATGCCGTTTACAGAATCTCCGTCTGCGGTGCAGAAAATATTTTGTTTGCAAATCAATTTGTCATTTGATCTGAGTCATGATGCGCGCGCTAAGTGACGATCGTATTAAAAAATATAAATAAATTACTTTGTTTACAGTTGTACATTCGTTTCGTAGAATTTCCCATCCAGAATTTTACAAGGAATATAATGCCGTTTACAGAATCTCCATCTACCGTGCATACAATATTTTGTTTGCAAATCAATGTGTCATTTTATCTGAGTCATGATGCGCGCTAAGTGACCATCATATTAAAAAATATAAATAAATTACTTTGTTTACAGTTGTACATTCGCTTCGTAGACTGTCCTATGCAGAATTTTACAAGGAATCTAATGCCGTTTACAGAATCTCCATCTACCGTGCCGACAATATTTTGTTTGCAAATCAATGTGTCATTTGATCTGAGTCATGATGCGCGCGCTAAGTGACGATCATATTAAAAAATATAAATAAATTACTTTGTTTACAGTTGTTCATTCGTTTCGTAGACTGTCCTATGCAGAATTTTACAAGGAATCTAATGCCGTTTACAGAATCTCTATCTACCGCACAGACAATATTTTGTTTGCAAATCAATGTGTCATTTGATCTGAGTCATGATGTGCGCGCTAAGTGACGATGATATTAAAAAATATAAATAAATTACTTTGTTTACAGTTGTATATTGGTTTCGTAGACTGTCCTATGCAGAATTTTACAAGTAATCTAATGCCGTTTACAGAATCTCCGTCGACCTTGCAGAAAATATTTTGTTGGCAAATCAATGGGTCATTTGATCTGAGTCAGCAAGCGCGCGCTAAGTGACGATGATATTAAAAAAATATAAATAAATTACTTTGTTTACAGTTGTTCATTCGTTTCGTAGATTGTCCTATGCCGAATTTAACAAGGAATCTAATGCCGTTTGCAGAATCTCCTTCTACTGTGCAGAAAATATTTTGTTTGCAAATCAATATGTCATTTGATCTGAGTCATGATGCGCGCGCTAAGTGACGATCATATTAAAAAATATAAATAAATTACTTTGTTTACAGTTGTACATTCGTTTCGTAGACTATCCTATGCAGAATTTTACAAGGAATCTAATGCCGTTTACAGAATCTCCATCTACCGTGCAGAAAATATTTTGTTTGCAAATCAATGTGTCATTTGATCTGAGTCATGATGCGCGCGCTAAGTGACGATGATATTAAAAAATATAAATAAATTGCTTGGTTTACAGTTGAACATTTGTTTCGTAGATTGTCCTATGCAGAATTTAACAAGGAATCCAATGCCGTTTACAGAATCACCGTCTAGCGTGTTCAAAATATTTTGTTGGCAAATCAATATGTCATTTGATGTGAGTCAGCAAGCGCGCGTTACAAAATAGATGTTCAGAAAATTTAGAAAAATAATGTAAATCACATATTTAATAACACTAGACGCAGAATTACATAAGGAATCGAACGGTATATTCGGATTCGCTATCTAGCGAGCAGAAAATTATTTAGATAGAGCGTGGCTTGTTTGTTATTAAATCTTAATAGATTATTAATATGGAGTGAGTGATATTAAGTTTATTAAAGCCTAGCATTCTTAAAACATAATTTTACTTGAAGAAACGTAGTTTGTACTAACGTAAATGTCCTAAATTATCGACGGTGAATGATTGTTTTGTGTTAAAGTTAGATTGAACGAGTTAAAAGACCTGCGAAACATTAGTCTTCGAAGCCAGACTGCTGCTCGGCTGCGCCCCCCTGGAAGCGCCATTGCGAAACATCTCTGAGCCGAATTGGCAGCTATCTAATTGGCAGTGAATTGGCAGCTGGCGAATTGGCAGCTAACTTCACGGGGTTAATATATATATCAAATATCAATTCCCATCAGCTCAAAACTAAAAATATGCATGAAGATTAAAGACTGAGCCTGCGTCCAACTGAGCTGCGTGACACAAAAGGAAAACGCTGTGACTACTTCATTTAAGGTCTACATAATAGTTTAGCTTTAAATTAGGAAAATATGAAAAACAAACAAAACATTAAAATGATACATTGAAAAAAGGCCCTGTGGTGAAAAAATCAATGTGGAAACAAAGTTAATATGTTGGAAATAAGATTAATAAGTATATATTTAAATATTTTATATACATATATATATATATATATATATATATATATATATATATATATATATATATATATATATATATATATATATATATATATATATATATATATATATATATATATATAAAATACTCCGAGTCGTTGATGTTAATATGAGTAATACTTGTGCTGATTAATTCAGAAATAAAAGCTCAATTTCAATGTTTTGCAACTAGTGGTTGTATGGTTTGTACTGGATATACAACCTCCTTCACGGTCATGATTTCTTTTGTGTTTTCTTCATGAATTAGTTATGAGTATATTAAATATATATATATATATATATATATATATATATATATATATATATATATATATATATATATAATATATCTATCATATATATATCGTATATATATATATATGATATATATATAGTAAGACAAAAATACAAACTTGGGTTACTTCATTTGAACTTTAATCACTACAAATTTGTTTCGTATGGCAAGCGTGGCTCACCACACTCATCAGGTGATTATCGCGTCTGATGTTAATGCCTAGGAAACTTGAATATATTACACGGGTGACGTCATTGCAATAAAATGCGATTTAAATTTACAGAGTTATGAATAATTAAATTTAAAATGTTGAAATCTGATCGGTTTTTGTTACATAGCAAACAGAAAAAGGCATTTGCTATGTAACAAAAACCGATCAGATTTCAACATTTTTAATTTAATTATTCATAACTCTGTAAATTTAAGCCGCATTTTATTGCAATGACGTCACCCGTGTAATATATTCAAGTTTCCTAGGCATTAGCATCAGACGCGATAATCACCTGATGACTGTGGTGAGCCACGCTGGCCATACGAAACAAATTTGTAGTGATTAAAGTTCAAATGAAGTAATCCAAGATTGTATTTTTGTCTTACTATTCCGCTCTACCTCGGTATTGAGCACTCTACTCATATGTTTTCGAAC
>CAXIUP010000171.1:0-132500 GCA_964035015.1 Corallium rubrum | reverse complement strand
ATCATAAAAGAAGACATACTGGAGAGAAACCATTCAAATGTGATGTCTGTAAGAAGTCATTTTCCCAGTCAGGTGACTTACTATATCATAAAAGAGCACATACTGGAGAGAAACCATTCAAATGTGATGTCTGTAAGAAGACATTTTCCCAGTCAGGTAACTTATTATATCACAAAAAAACACATACTGGAGAGAAAACTTTCAAATGTGATGTCTGTAAGAAGACGTTTTCCCGGTCAAGTAACTTACTATGTCATAAAAGAACACATACTGGAGAGAAGCATTTCAAATGTGATTTCTGTGCCAAAACATTTGCTCGTTTAGCTACCCTGCAATTTCATAAAAGAACACATACTGGAGGGAAACCATTCAAATGTGATGTCTGTAAAAAAACATTTAATCATTTATTTAACCTTCCAATTCATAGAAAAACACATGGCAAGAAAGCATTCAAGTGCGATGTGTGTGACAAGACATTTTCCCAGTCAGGTAACTTACAATATCATAAAAGAAGACACACTCGAAAGAAACCTTACACTTGTGATATCTGTGACAAAGTGTTTTCCCATCATTCTAGTTTTGTAAATCATCAAAAGACACATAACACAGGAAAAAGTTTCAAGTGCAATTACTGTAACATGAATCTTGATTGTAAAGCATTTGATCGACATTTGTTGACCCATGAACTTGAAACCACAGAACCAAATGGGATGAAGTACATATGTTTGAAATGTGATGTCACATTTGATTTAGCTAGTGCATTGGTAAAGCACATCACTGAACTTCATTAACCCTTTCCCTATGGTGGTGGCCTCTTAGTACATGTATGGAGATTACTCACCAAGGCATGAACTCTAGTAGTGCAAGGGTTAACTCTCTCCCTACCATGGTGGCCTTTTAATATTTTACTCTGGCTAATGCCATATGATTTTACTCATCAAGGGATGAACTATAGGAGGAAGGTGGTTCTGTCTAGTTTACCAGAAGTAAGTGCATTTGTGTAATAGATGTACCGTGTATTTTTTAACCACAGGTAGTGGTTGAACACCATAACAATTGTTGCTTACAATTAATCCTGGTTGATGTAAGTAATTAGTATCATACTGCTTGTGACCAATAAATTTTATTATAATGAGGGTTTATCAAGTCTGATGCCATAAACGCTATGCCTTCTGATTGGCCAATAATTTTTTGGTAGGCAATGGACAATTCCCATTCTAGCAATGCATCATGGGAGTTGTGTTTGTGCCTTTACTTTTTGGCAAAATGGCTGTCATCTGGTGGGTATTTTGGGTAGAACAAAACTGACGGTTTTAGCACTTTTATCTTTGACACAGAAGAATTTTGAAATTCTCAGATGTGGGTTTAAGTGCGGTTTATTAAAAAAAAATATTCAGCTTGCTTTGCGCCAATAGCTAGCTCAGTGAAGGCCCATTTACACTACGCTTGATTTTTTGGTACAGCTTGGGTAAATTATTACCCGTACCAATTTTATCCGTGCTCGGACCTTGTACATAGGTAGTCTGAGCACGGGTCAAATTGGTACGCGTGCCATTTTTGCCAGTCGAGCCGTACCAATTCAAAAGTTGAGCGTAGTATAAATGGGGCTTCAGAGTACAGGGTTTATTGATTGACGGTTTTCCAAGGGAGCTTGATCAGTTGCAACAATTAGATCAGCTTCGCATTTTGACGCCGAATGACAAACTGTAAAATGTTCATCCAACTGCCAATATTTATAACATTAATTTCTTCGTCAAGAACATCGCCGCCGCCATAAAAAAAGGGACAATTTCCAGCGCAGGCAACTAGCATTGTTTCATTTTGGTTTGATATCTCAAAGAAATCATCTACGTGAGAAAGAAGCAAGAAACGTGAAGCTTTAATACTCTGAAGATGAGATCGAAAATGCGGTTGGAAAATAAAAGTTGAATATTTGTTTGACAAGTCTGACATTTTAGAAGAGAAGTCTAAAGGCCATAAAGAACATTTTGTTTGAGAGCGATTTTATTGCACCAATTTTCATAAAAGTTTGCGGGGTTGGGAATAGACCAACGACCAATCCATTAAATCTTGGTTGAATTTAGTCAAAATTTGGATGTGAAATAATAAAAATCTGACCCCAAAATTCTACGTGTAGAAGAAATTATTGATTGCGCTCATTCTCCTTATTTTATGCAAATATTTTTGCATAATTTCTGTACGAGTGCAATCATATACACTTAATGTTTGCTCCTGAAGGAAACAGTTAGTTTTGTTTTCCCAAGAGTCTAAATGTTTCCGGAGACGAAGTCGAGGGAAACATCGAGACTGGAGGGAAACGAAACCAACTGTTTCCCGAGGGGTCAGACATTAAGTGCTTTTTTATATAGCTAGAGTTTCGCTGAAAAATTTCGACGTTTATCAAGGAAAGTACACAAAAGACAAACTGAAAGACTTACCAAAACATTTCGCCTGGCTCCGTAATTTCGCTTCAACCATGCAAACGAACAAATATGAGTCTCAAAACAAAAGAACTGCAATACATTTCTCCAGTTAATCTTCACACATTCTTTGAAGACCTATAAATATTCGGGTTTTTTCGTACCAAACAAGCTTTTGCTGATAGGATACCGCGAAGGGTTCAAAGTTCTAGCGGGCAACAATTGAAAAGTATTGCCCGAACAGGCAATAAGTTCTCAACCGGCTGTTGCACACTCAGGACATTGAAATTTAGCTTAGGTCATGTGACTACAAACCAACCAATGTCAGTCATCGTTATATTCAGTGAAACTCGACTAGCTATATAACAAAGCATTTTATTCATACATGCATGTGTTGGGCTCGTTAGCTAGCCTGGTTAGCTGGATGGATGGGTCGTTTTCTTTTTAAACATCTCTATTAATTACCCGTTGGCGGAAGTATGTGCAGTCTCTGACTGCATGCCCTCTAGTTATAAAATGTTATGTTTACTTACCTGTTTAATATTTTGATAATATTGCGACAAACTGTTTGGACGAACTTTATTTCATGCAACTACTCCCTCCCCCCTTGGACATAGATCTAAAGTAAATTTGTCTCTCCCCCTTTTCGGACAGCGAAAATTTCGTCCGGGGGGAATCATATGGATCTTTCTGGAATGACCCATTTCTGATTAATTTTTGGGCAATAAATTTTATTAATGCGGCTGAGCTTTCGTCCTGTTAGCCCGGGACGTCTTCAAAGCTTACAAAACATTGAAGTATCCCAAAATGTTTTGATTTATCTATTAACAACTCCATTCAAAGCTACAAAAAGCAAATACTTTGTTGAAGCTTTGTAAAGCAATTATAATTATTGTTAAGTATAGGACTAAATTTCGATCTGCAGCTGCATGTATATAGTTGTTCAGACAGTCAATTCTTTAACGCTTGATTTCAACGTCTCGGCATCTCGCTTTTGAACCATGGTGAAAAAAGCATTTTTTGGACTAGCGCTCGTTCCCACAAAAAAACCATATTCCATCGAAAGGCTTTCCAAAATGATATTTTTCTCTCCGAATATTTGTTTTCATCAATTCATAGCCACTGGAAAGGGAAAGGGCTGTGAAAGTGGACGTGACTGAGATTTATGTTATTGTTCGCCAATTTCAAGATCACGTGACGTCGAACCTGCATGATTGAGCAATAAAAAGCAAGATTTTACATTAGAGCAGCGAGGCGGTACCTACAAGTGCTACAACGAAAGTTCTTCCGTGATGGTTTCGATATAAATTCCACTTCATTTGGACATTATATGCATGGATGGTCCCTCATGAAAACTCCCTTTGCCAAAATATTTAATAAAGTGCAGTAAATTCGAATACACGATCCATGGTCGGACCGAACACAGTGAGAGCCAAGAAGTAAAATAATGATACAATACTGTTTTGCCAACAGTACAACTAAAACTAAATTCGCTTTTGTCTTAATATGAATGGTTGTGCTAAATTATATGTCGTAAGTTAAGTTGAGTTGCCTTCATTGAATATTAAATGCACTAAATGTCTGGTGGTTTGTTCGTACGCATATCAGTTTACGTACACGCATAATTAAAGCGAATAACTAAAGTATTAAGAAACATTGCCATCTGACAACAAAAGTGCAAAACTCCGATTTAATAATGGCACGGAGACGACAAATGCTTTTCGACTGTGTTGTTTCTTGGTTTTCTTTTATTAACCCTATCCAGACTGGGCTTTTTATTTACTTCTGGGACTGAACCATTTGGTGTATTCCGACGAAACCTTTACAGGTGGATGGTATATGCCTCGTTCAAGTATGTGTTACACTTATGTTGTCATGGCGACAAATTATGACGTCATTATGACGTCATTAATTGCAAACACCCAGGATTTTTAGAATTTCCAAAAAAAAATTTCTTATTGTTTTGTTAACATAAAAAAGACAGTATATCAAAAAAATAGTTTCTCTTTATTAAAAAGTGCTTACTTTTATTGTAACTATTATAAAAGCAAGCATAATAAAAATTGTCGGCTGAAATTTAGTGTTGGTAGGTGTTCACGACTCCGCTGTAACTTTTTTTGGAGTAATATTTTTTCACCAAATTTTCCACATATAAAGCCCATACATATTTAGGAAAAGTCATAAAATTTCAGAACCATACCTGTAATGGTTTAGGAGATATTAGCCTTTAAATTCAGCGCGGGCACTTTCCACCCCACCCCACCCCCCACCCACCCACCCCCCAGTCTGGATAGGGTTAATAATTTGTAGACATGCGGCGATTTATGATAATTTCGATTTATTCACACTATTTTTAATACTTTATTATACAATGAAAAATACAAATTTTACATAGTGATACATAAATAAATCAGAGTTGTATATAAAACAAAATATTTTATGAAAGAATATACATATGTGGCTTAAGTTTGGGGATTCAGCAGAGGATGAAATATTAAGATCGTGTCGAAGTAACAAAATAGATATTGTATAATACGAGAAAGAAATTCAGATCAACCTTGTTGACTTCCCAGATTTTTGTAGCTGAGAATCTAAATGTTTGCTTACAATAATTAGCCCTGCGGGGAGAAATAGTTCGCGCTACGGCTAATTTGCTCACAATGCCAGAGTGAATTATTTGAGGCATGAGTTAGCGCTAGAAACCGTTGCTTTGGTAACAATGACGTTTTAAAATGGCGTTAAATCACCATTAAACCTAGTTTAATTCAAAGGAAGTCGGTGACCCTCAATTTTTTCATCAAAATGTTCCCACAGTTTTAAGCCATCAATATCTATTTTCTTGTTATAATATTTGATGCCAACTGTATTTCTACCTGTTGGATTAGCTTTCAGTGCCCTAAAATACTAACTACTGTACTTATACTTTATTGCAGATCAAACTTACATTCCTTGATATTTCAAGTAACCGACTTCCACGTTTATTACTCGGGCGACCTGTGGTCGGACGAGTCTAGGTTTCGGTCGCGTTAGTGTTTTTTTGGGGTTGCGATATTGCCCCGACAGGCTTTGCGAAACTGCAGGCATGTGACTAATCTATGCATGTGACCCACTTGTCTTCTTCCTTTTCGATCCAGTGGTTCGAAGTTGGAAAGTGTTTTGTCATCTGCTCGCTTGGAAGTGTTTAAAGTCGGTTATGTGGCTGGGAAGTATCTTGTTATTTTTATTTTGTCGATGTCGCGAATTGGCAATTATTGCATCATCCTATCGGCTTTGCGAAAATAAATGATAAATGCATGCTTTTCTTTTCGACAGCTTTGCCTTTGATCGAGTTGGGTTGAGGTGATTTCCGCGGTATTAGTGAATTCATCAATAATTGATCAGTAATGTTGCTGACAAGGTTTGTCCATCAAGACTGAATAGACGAGTATATTACAGACGGGAGAAAATGTTCAAAATGCCGTGTTGATGTCAGTACCTAGGAAGCCCGAAGCCTTGACTTGAGGGCTAGAAGTACAAGAAAGAGCCACATAATATCAAAGAACATATACGTACTGTTTACCTAGTATTAAACGCCTGCTGCTTGGTCCAACAACTACGAAACACATGTGGTAGGCACCGAATAAGGCAAAAAATACGTTTAGATGTATTCGTCTCCACTGGTCATTTCCCTTTCATGAAGGTGTCGTATTACGTTCGGAAACGTGTTTCACAAATGCATGTTTAAATATTTTCTGTTAGTACGATTTACATGAATTCTATATCGGAACCATCGCTTGAATATGCCGAATTCAGCACTATAGGTTTTGTCCAGTCAACTGAAAGTATTAAAGGCGGTTTTCCACTAGGCGAAAAATGTCGCGCGAAGCGACATTTTCTTTTGTCTCGCAAGCTCTCGAGTGGAACTAATTAGCCAAGACAAAAGAAAAATGTCGAGTCGGTCGACAAATGTCGCCTAGTGGAAAACCGCCTTAAGATCGTTTAATCAGTATTCGGCTAAACGGGCTTGTTGTTTACGCCAAATCGCTTCATCGAACCAAGTACTTCATATAAGACCATATGTAGAGAATTTGTGTCGAGCGCCCTTCTGATCATGAGAGTTTTGTACTTTCTAACAAACATTTAATATGTACACGCTGTTCCTCAGGTTTTCTAGATGTGCGAAGACTGCGCCAATATTTGCAGAAATCAGTAGCCCGAGTGAACGCCTAAGCAGGCGTCTTGTTTGTTTTAAAACTAGTTATGACAATATGTTGTTTTAAAAGAGCTTTTTGGGGGGAGTGTATACATGTACCTGGAAAGAGACAGAACAAATTTTTCGAAAATGGTTCTGTTCAAGAATTAATGCGCTATTTAGGCAACTAAGGTTAACACTCTTTATTAATCGTTCATATGCCAAACTCATACGAGCTATTATATTGCATTACAAGCGATTTCTTCTTGAAAATTTTTCCCCATGAGAGTGAGATCTTCGATGCATTTGAACTGTCTCACCAGGTATATATGTCTAATTTTTCCATTTTTGAAAGTGATTAAAAAAGTATAACAATATATTATACTTAACATATATAATAAAACTGTTTTAATATGTAGGTTTAACAAAATTAATAATAGTTAAGTCAAAAAGTAAGTTTCAGGTAATTAAGTCCTTCTATCCAATCCGGAATATCATCCGGGACTTGTTTGGTCACAGCATCGCCAACATAGCGCTTTTTGACCAATGACCTTGCTTTGGCCGAGCATTTTTTCATCCATTTTCTGTCTAGGCTGTTCAAAAGGTTTGTAAATCTTTCAGAACGCCACAAAATTGGACGCGTTACAATTTTAATTTTTTGCCTGGTGCCTCCTCGCTAATTTCTGGAGACATTGTCTCCTGTATCAGCCCCCTCCTTATTTCGACCTTTTCGATCTCTGGCCATATTGAAGATTTGTTTAAAGTATCTATGCGACGTCGAAGTTTCTATATAACAAAAATTATAAGTAAGATAATAGCAAAAAATAACAATGATAATGTCACAAAACAGTATTTTTGTCGTATACGTAGTGACAAATTTAAAGTGCACATAAAGCCACATTATTTATCATCTGATACGTTCTACGTAGAGTAAACAGTTGTTCAGTGAAATATTTTTTGATTGGAGCTGTTCTTCAATCTTTTTTGGCGAATCCCATTTCTAGTATGGTAATGAGATGACGTCTATGTAGGCATTTGGCTTTATTTCTTTTTTGGTAAGATAAACTACCTGAGAATTTTTGTGGAAAAACTCATGACAATATACAGCATGTTGTCTCTCCTGCAAATAAATATTGTATAGATAATGATGACTATTTTGCATGACGTCATCTCATTACCATTTTGAAAACAAAAATCTCTGTTAAAGCAAGAAAGGTTGCTCCAATCAAAAAATATTTCGTTCTTCATCTATTGGACAAAGGTAGAACGTATTTTGATGATAAAAGAATTGGGGTTATATGCACTTTAAATATTGCATGCAAAAAGTGCCAAGAACGTTTGAGAGTACTGCCAAAATGCAAGTGTTTTCAGTCTAGTATCTATAGCTTGTTTCATGTCTACTATTATTCTTATTACTTTACAAAGTTTCAAACAGCTACAACTATCTTGTATAACCATTCACCATCGTTAAAACGTTTTTGCTTGTAACAACAATGTAAATGACAATGAGTGTGGCAATAATAATAATAATAATAATAGTAATAGTAATAATAATAATAATAATAATAATAATAATAATAATAATAATAATAATGATCATAATTATCATCATAATAAAAATAAAAATAATAATAATAATAATAATAGTAATAATAATAATAATAATAATAATAATAATAATAATAATAATAATAATAATAATAATAATAAAAGTAATAATAGTAATAATAGTAATAATAGTAATAATAGTAATAATAATAATAATTGTTATATAGCTAGAGTTTCGCTGGATATCACGATGACTGTCATTGGTTGGTTTGTGGTCACATGACCTTAGCTAAATTTCGATGTCTACCAAGCGGGCAATAATTGAGAACTTATTGCCTGCTTGGGCAATAAGTTTTCAATTGTTGACCGCCAGAAGTTTGAACTCTTCACGGTTTCCTATAAACAATGGCTTGTTTGGTAAGAAAAAAAGAATATTTATAGGTCTTCAAAGCATGTGTGAAGATTAACTGGAGAAATGTATTGCTGTTCTTTTGTTCTGAGACTTATATTTGTTTCGTTGAAGTGAAATTACGGAGCCAGGCGAAACGTTTTGGTTAAGGGACCGTTCACTATTTATGTCCAGAGTTGGTACCGAAGAGAAACTAGAAGCAGGGTAATTTTTTTAGTTACCCAACTTCAAAATGGTTTAAGATATTTTTTTACCCAACCCACTTAAATATTACATTCCCTACCTTTTATAAAATATCTTCGCAAAACAAAATACATACTAAAATTAAGTACACATGCACACTGCAAATACTACAGTACGTGAACTGTGTTCATACTGTTCATTAGATAAATTTATTTTTATTTACTTAAACTTCCGTTTGACAATAGTTAGAAGAACAAAGAAAAAAGTTAACATACAAAAAAATATTGGTGGTGTATACCTGGTATGATCCAGCACTTCGCCCAGACCTTGTGGGTTGTCCTTCACTTGATTCAATTGCTCATCATTTTCCTCATCACTTTCATACATATCACGGAAGACAAATTTTATTTTACCCAACCCGTGAGTTAGTCAAAAACTGGGTTACCCAACCCATTTCTCTTCGGTACCAACCCTGGGCATAAATAATGAACGGTCCCTAAGTCTTAGCGTTTGTCTTTTGTGTACTTTCCCTGGATAAACGTCGAAATTATTCAGCGAAACTGAAGCTATATAACAAAACACTTAATGTCTGATCCCTCGGGAAACAGTTATGTTTTCCCTCGAGTCTCGATGTTTCCCTCGACTTCGTCTCGGGAAATATCAAGACTCTCGGGAAAACAAAACTAACTGTTTCCCTCGGGAGCAGACATTAAGTGTATATAATAATAATAATAATAATAATAATAATAATAATAATAATAATAATAATAATAATAATAATAATAATAATAATAATAATAATAATAATAATAATAATAATAATAACAATAATAATAATAATAATAATAATAAACCGAATGAAGGAACTACGCCAGCTAATTGCTAAAACATGCAATGAATTACATCGAAGAAAGATTAGGCGGAAACCAAGTAGACGAGAAAGAAAGATACTAAGAGAAATAAAGGAAGCTTCAGGATACATGAATGCAACAGATAGAGAACTCAGGTCAACTAAGGAAAAGTGGTTGGATGAGTTAAGGTATCGTAAGGTTTTATTGGACAAGATGATCAAGAAAGGGAGAAGGATCCGCAACAACATAATGTTCCAAAAAGACCAGAGAGGGCTATACAAACAAGCGAGTAAAAAGAAAGAAAACATAGGCAGAACACCAGAAATTGAGAAGTTTGTTGAATTTTGGGGAGGTATTTGGGAAGAGAGGAGAAGTACAGTAGTGCAGCCGTGGATGACGGAGATCGAAGAAAAACTAAAGAACAAAATATGCTCAGTAGAAGATTTCAATATCGATGAAAATAAATTGGCTGGAGTACTAAAGAAACGAAAGAATTGGACAGCCCCTGGAGCGGATGGGATCCAGAATTACTGGTGGAAAAGATTTAAGAGTGTGTGGACCCCACTTGTAAAGACAATGCAGACATGGATTATAGAAACCAATACCACACCGGAATGGATTGCAGTGGGACGAGGCGTGATGATACCGAAGGCAGAAGACCTTAGTATTGTGAAAGATTATCGACCGATCACGTGCTTGAACACAGTATATAAAATCTACACTGGAATGATTGCAAAATATTTGAAAAGCCATGCAGAACGAAACAAAATGTGGGATCAAAATCAAATGGGAACGAGAGAAGGTGTATTGGGAACAGTTGATCAGTTACTAGTTGACAATTGTATCATGGATGAAGAGCGCGAACAACACCGGAATCTAGCCGTGGCTTATTATGATTATCAGAAAGCATATGACATGGTACGGCATGACTGGATCTTAAAAGTTTATGGGTGGATGGGAGTGCCAGAAAATGTATGTAGGCTGGTCGAAAACCTGATGAAAAAGTGGATGATTAAGCTGGAAATTAGGGTGGATGGGGAGAAAGGAATGAGTAGATGGATAAATATACGAACAGGGTTTCTACAAGGAGATAGCCACTCGCCAGTGGGTTTTTGTTTAAGTGAGGTACCAGTGATGATGATGTTAAGAGAAACAAAAGGATACAGAATTGGACCATCTGGCAACAGAGAAGTAGTGAGAACGCACAGTCTGTTCGTGGACGACCTGAAAGTATATCAGGAAAACCACGAGAGGCTGGCTATTGCAAATGAGATTATCGTACAAGCGAGTCATGATACAGGGGCATGTTATGGTGTCAAGAAATGCGCTGAGATAGTGTTTGAAAGAGGCAAGATGGTGAAAAGCGAGGGATTAGATATCCTTGAAGAAAGAATGAAGGCTCTAGACCCTGAAACTAGCGAAACCTACAAGTTTCTCGGATGCGAACAAGGAAAGAAAATAGATAAAGAGAAAGTGCTAGAAAGAGTGTCATTGGAGGTGCAGGAAAGAATGGAAAGTCTGGTACAGATGGAGCTATATGATAAGAATCTAGTTAAAGCTATAAACTGTAGAGTAGTACCAGTAGCGGGGTATGTAATGAATGTATGCCGATTTAGTAAAAACTATTTAGCAGAACTAGATATGATTGTCAAACGGGTGTTGAGGAAAAATGTGATGCACGGACGACAGGCAAGTAATGAGAGACTATATTTACCACGAAATAAAGGAGGAAGAGGACTGAAAAGTATGCGAGATGTCTATAATGAGACCAAAGTTAGAATAGCTTGCTATATGACATATTCGCAAAGTGAATGGATCAAAGTGGCTTGGAGGCGGGAATGCAAAAAGGAATATTGTTCTATTAAGAGAGAAGCAGAGGAAGCGATGCTAGACATAGGGGAGAGCATTAAGTTCGGTGAAGAGGCGGTGTGGCTAAATGGCGAAAGGATGTGTGGGGAGTGGAAAGAGATATGGGGTAAACTGAAAGCCATGTTACAAACCAAGACCGAGGTGATGCGTATAGAACAATATACAAAGAAAATCTTACAAAGTGAAGTGTATAGAGGGATCGAGGAGAAGGGCCATGGATGGCTTGAGTGTAATATGGACTCAAGAAAGACAGCAGCAGTAATCCTTATGCAAGAACAGATGGTGGAGACACGGACATGGAAAGCCCTTAGAGGAATGGAGGTGGAATCGGAAATGTGCCGCCTATGCGGCATACAGAGAGAAACAGTACACCATCTGTTATCAGGATGTAAAGTAGTAGCTGGAAACGAATATGTACGAAGACATAACAACGCATTAATGGTGTTGGCTGTAGCATGGGCAAAGCAAGAAGGGTTGATAAATAAGGATGCGGTATGGTACAAAATACAATGGAAAAAAGGAAATGTGTTGGAGGGAAGTGGAATGAAGCTCTGTTGGGACTTGGAATATAGTATGAGAAAAACAACTACTGCAAGAAGACCAGATCTAACGTTGGAAGACAACAACAAGAAACTAATATGGTTCGTAGACATGGCATGCCCAGCAGAGATAAACATTGTACATAAACACCAAGAGAAGCTACAGAAATACCAACAACTAGCTTTCGAAACTCGTGAAAAACGACGAGAATACAAAGTCCAAATCGTTCCAGTTGTAATTGGAAGTTTAGGTGGAGGTATGGTAAAGGCGAGGAGACAAATTGGAAAGGTAATACGAAACGAAAAAGAAGTTGAATGGATTGGTAACCAAATGCAGAAGACGGTGCTGATCGAAAGTGAATCGACACTACGCAAAATAATATCTGGGATCGTACAAGCAGAGTGACATATAAGTGTGGACATTGTTAGCGAGACAGGCAAAATTATTGGCAGTACTTGTACCTTTCTCACAATTATTGTGAGTCAAAGGCCATGGGCCGTAAAGGTTATCAATTTTCATAATAATAATAATAATAATAATAACAATAATAAAGTGATTTTCATATTGAGATTCGGTATTATTTGCATAAGTATACATGGCACATTACTTTGCAATATATCTATTTCAATAATAAAAGAAAAAACTTTTGCTTAAAGTTATACAAAACAAGACGCCTGGGTCAGACGTTCACTCGTGCTACTACTGAAAACGTAGACGCGCCGCGTTGCAGGCACTGATCTTATTGAAGGTTCACTTGAATCGAACATAGGATTATGTCACTTTTGAGACATACACCAAACGAAAGAACAATAAATTCTGTACAGTATATGTAAATTTAAAAGAATCCTATGGAATAGTGCTCGAGTATAATTGTGTTTTTATCTAATTGGTCGATTTTCAGGTTCGACTGGATAGTGATTTTCAACCCGGACTCTTCAAAAATTTCAATGAATTTTTTTCCCGTTCTGTCTGCTGTTCTTGGGCCCATGATTGTTAAATGTGCGGGTAAGTTTGTCGAGTAGATATAAACCGACTAGCTCGCAGACCTCGGCGCAATCAAAGCTTCCCATAGTTACGTCAAATAATGAGGTGTTGTTTCTTTTAGTCCACGGGTTTTCCTTGTCGAACAACGGCGACTCTCTTGAATGCATATTTATGTCTCTGTCCTGCCTCGAAATCCTGATAAACTGGCTGGCGTAGTCAATCGCGCTTCTGAGCAATGCTTAAAATCAACAATGTCAAATACCAAGAAAGATAACGACTTCTTGTTGCTTAGACTATTAAACCAATCGAAGCAACTTCCCACAAGCATGAGCAACAGAATATCCAGCCTCTCGTACGACAAAAATGAGTTCGACAAAGCTGCACCGACTTACAATGAGGCTTTGAAATCAAGTAGTTTTCCCCAAAAGCTATTGTCTGTTCTAATACCAACCGCACAACCAAAGACAGACCAAGGAAGATGTTATGGTTTAACCCACGGTTTAGCTTGTCCGTCCACTCAATGTTGGAATGCAATTCCTCACAGTGGCGGACTGGCCCACTGGGAAACCGGGAAATTTCCCGGTGCGCCCCCTCGGTTTTGCCGTTTGGCGCCCCCACGGCCACAACGACAATCGGAAAAATCAAAAAAGTGCATTAAATATTATGAATTACAAAATACAGAGTCGTAAACGTCAAACACAACTGATGAATTTATGCGTTTAACCGTTTTCACCAGATGTTTATAATTATTTTTTTAATTTTCGCTTCTGTTTCCGTTTTCACACTCGAATTAATCCGTTCATGGCACGCCCATGCAATCCGACACCATGAATATGATCCGGCCACGCAGGTCATGTTTAATTTGACAAGTTGTAACAACAGGCAGTACTCACAACTCATATTTACGCAAATGTTTGCATGCTAAATACAATGGAATGGAATGGATAAATCCTCTAAGAAAAGCGGGTCTCAAAAAAGACAGGAAAAGAGAAGACAAGAACTTCTCACAGCGGGTTCTGATCCAAAACAGCGAAAAATAAGTTTTGTTTCACCAACATCTTGTGCTAGAAGTGACGCCGCCGTGGTGACGGAGGTAAATATACTAAATAACAATTTCGCAGTGGGACAATTCTACATGGTTTTGTTGTGGAACGCTGGAAGTGGAATGTTCGATTTGGTTTGGTTATATGAATAATGAATTTCAATATCGAGCTTAAATAAAAAATGCACTAATTTAATAGTTCATCTCTGTCCGTTAAATCTTTAGGAAGCTAGCTCGTGTTTTATAAATTTATTGAGGTACGTAATTAATTCAATATTGAATAACATATTAATAAAATATGTGATATGTTTCAAAACGTTCTTCGAGTTGATCAGCTGAACTGCTGTCTGCTGAAATCTAAAAAAAACAACCCAGCGCCCACCGTTTGTTGGAATGTTTAATTTAATAAATTAATATTATAAATTCACTCCCGCTATAATTGTTGGAATGTTTAAATTAATAAATTAATATTATAAATTAACTCCCTATAATTGTCTGTCACTGTTACAAATGATCACAAGCTGTTCTGCTGTTTATAAGTCTATATACCAATAATATTTACATTAGACATATTTTGTATTGCTGTTTACAGAAATAATTCATTATATATGTATAATTGTATATATTGCAGTCCCAAGATGGTGCTATCGGGAATCTTGATTTGGGAACTAGCGGGGTTGTTTCTCAACTGGGCGTGTCTGAACGTGGAAACAGTGCTATCAAAACACGTGAACAAATGGAGATCAAGCCAGCGGGCGAAAGCAATGAATTTTACTTTCAAAAGCTTCCTGACAGTACAGCACTTAACATAAAAGTAGCCCGTGTAAGAAACAACTGTTGCCAACCAAGTTGCCGCGATGTTTCCAGTTTGCCATTTGACCCCAAACGTGTCTACCAAAGAAAAGTGTCCGATAAAAAATATGTGGATCGAAAGTGGATAACCATTAAGGTTGTAGATCGCCAGGTTATGGGCATTTATTGCAACGTTTGTTTGGCTTTTTCTGATACAAATTCTTCTTTCACTGACGGTTTTACAAAGTACTCCCATGTATACGAACAAATCACTGATCACGAAGGGTCAAAGTCTCATAATTCCTCTGTGATGGCACTTTTTCATGCGCAATCCGAAAAGGACATTGAAACGTTAGTTAACGTAGAAGTGGTTGATGACCGAAAGCGTGCAATGCAAGATAACACCCAGTAGACAAAATGACGTCGTTTCGACGTCTTTTCGACGTCGCACTACGACGTCGAAAAGACGTCGAAAAACTGGTCGAAAACGCAAACGGAATCGACGTCGAAATTCCGACGTTGTTTCAACGTCGATAATATTCGACGTCGTTTCGACGTCGCACTGCGACGTCGAAAAGACGTCGAAAAAGTGGTTGAAAACGCAAACGAAACGACGTCGAAATTCCGACGTTGTTTCAACGTCGAAACTTCGACGTCGATAATATCGACGTCGTTTCAACGTCGCACTATGACGTCGAAAAGACGTCGATAAAGTGGTCGAAAACGCAAAGACAATCAACGTCGATATTTCGACGTTGTTTCGGCGTCGTTGTTTCAACGTCGCCATCTCGGCATCTTAAATACTACAAAATCAATATTTACGGTCGTTTAGACATCATATGCGACGTGTAGACCTTGATACTAAAAAGCTACTATTTTACAATACCGTTGTTAAACGTGTTATATATTGATTCAATCGAAAAGTTGCTTGCTACTGCGAAACAGATAAAAATCTGTCGTTGGATTCAAATTAAATCAAAACAGGTCATATATAGAGGTTTAATTTATATCTAATAAAATTTCATCCTAGTTTACACAAACTTTAGCTTAAAAATTACTACGCCAATGAACTTATAAAATGTATTGTTTTTTACTGTCGTGGCAGTAGAAGCGTTCCTAAAATAATTGTGCAATTCGTTTGTTCAAATTGATCAATTCATTTGATGAACTTCCTGTTTATTATTGCTAAACTTCCTGTTTTTAATTTGATTGGTTCCTGGTTTTGAATAACCAATAAGAAAAAGGATTATTTGCCAAACACCAATCAAATTCAAAACAGAAATCAAAACAGGAAGTTTAGTAATATTTTCATTAAATGAATTGTTCAACGTGAGGAATACAACTGCACAATTATTTTAGGAACGCTTCTATTGCCACGACAGTAAGCTATTCAAAACACTCGCAGTACGTGTTATCAGACCTAAAACACTCGGGCTACGCTCTCGTGTTTTAAAACTGATAAAATACTGCTGCTCGTGTTTTAAATAGTACATAATATGTCATGCATTACTAAAAAACTAATGTAGTTACAAATATGATAAAGTATAAGTAGAATGTTCAATAAAATAGATAATATTTGAAGTCTAACAATATATAGTTATATTATAAAGCAATCCACTTAATTTTCTTGTTGTTTCCGCCCGCCACCGCCACTTCTGTCAGGAGCATATTTTAACATGGACGAGACCGTTCGCACAACATCGTCTTCCGTTCCTTTGCTGCTCTTCAAAACACTTTCTGAAAACAAATAAAAAAAATAAATTTTAGTATATGTTACTTTAATATTAAAGAGTAGATGAAATGAAAATTAAGTTTGTCTCATTTTGAAGAACTCTTGAAATGGTAAAGGAACATCCTTTACAATTTTTTCACATTTTACTTCGTTCTTGAGATATTAAAATTTGTTTGATGTAAATGATCACACTGCATACGTTACATTGTATAATGAGTTGTTATACTTAGGAATGTCGTTGAAGTTATCGAACAAAGTCACACAAAACTGCAGATGTAGGTGTATCTGTCCCATGATCTTAAACTCACACCGGTTGCCGAGCAATTTAGAAGACTAATGTAAAGATATGGATGATTTCTCAGTAACTTGTTATACAATGTGACGTATGCAGTGTGATCATTTACATATCAAACAAATCTTAATATATCACGAACGAAGTATTAAGATATGAAAAAAACTGTAGAAGATGTTCCTTTACCATTTCAAAAGTTCTTCAAAATGAGACAAACTTAATTTTCATTTCAAATTAACATCAATATCGTTTCAGCTAGTACACATTTTCTCTTTTATTTTCTTCAATGCTAACGCTAGCCTGTGGCCCTGACTTGACCTCAGTTCAAGTAAGGTCTATTTACAATGGCATGATTGCTTGTTCCTGCATAAATTAAATTCCCCATTTCTGGGGGATATAATTTATGCAACCAGAGTTTACCATTTGATAGTTCAGGGTCTGACATTGCAGATTTAATTTATGCAGTCCAAACAAGCAATATCTCACTCGAACGTTGTTCGAGTCAGGGCTGTGACACAGGCTATGCTAATGCTGGATTGTTAGCAAGTTTGTTTGGATTAATGCTGGATTGTTTGCAAAATCATTGATTACTGGTAAAATCCAGAATATGTCAGCCAACAAGAAATTGTCATTAGATAAGCTAATAATTGGCCAGTCTCAGGTTTATTGGTTAATAGTATTCCATTGATACAGGTCCAACACTGTTGGTAAATGGCTCCAGGTTCAACATCCCTAATCATTACCCTAACCCCAACCCTGACAAACTTGAAAAAAAAAAGAAAAAAAAATATTTAAAAAGTTTAAGAAGTAAAAAAAAGTACTGGAGCCAGGGATTGAACCAGACCAGCCACAAACCATAGGTAGGTATGCTAATCACTAGACTACAAAGCCCTCTCATTATTAGCCCTATCTATTAGATAAAAATTAGTATTTATTTACTATCCTTGATAAATATACAGGGTGTTTATATGGAGGCAAGCCAGCCCGGGTAACCGAGCTAGCCCACTTTGCCGAGATGATTTTTAGTGTGTTTACATGAGACCGGGCTAGCTCGCATAGCTGGGCTGGCTTGTTTGTTGTGCTAATATTAGCAATTGCATAATTTATGAGTTCTGGTAAGACACAAAGTCTCATTGTTTTAAATATGAACTGTTCATGAACAAGCAGAATTTGTGAATGGGTCATTCCAGAAAAGATCCATACCTCCCCCACAGAGGAAATTTGTGCCATCCGGGGAGGGAAGGGGAGTAAATCTACTTCTGATAATAGTAAAATGTACTAGGACGTCCAAAGGGGGGAGGGGGTCAACTTCACATTTCCTCCGTGGGGAGGTGTGGATGTTTTCTGGTATGATCCAATTGTTAATACGTCGAAAAAAGCTGATAGTTCCAGCCTGGGTAGGCAAGCTAGCCCAGTCAATCGTGTTTACATGGGAAAAAAACTGAGTAACTGAGATCTCTGTCTCACAAAGGGAGATTTCACCTAGGTGGGCTGGCTCGGTTCCCATGTAAACACAAGATGAAAAATAACAAGAAATAATAGCATGAGCGAGATGAGATCTTGGCAGAGCGAGATGAGATCCTGGCAAAGCGGGCTAGCCCCGGGTACCTGGGCTGGCTTGCCTCCATATAAACACCCCCTTAATAATAATGGCTGGATATAGCTGGCATGTTAGAGGTATTCATGTAAATATTATGTTTCGCAGCCCTATCCCCATGGAAAAATGGCCACCAATTTATTAGTATAACTGAAAATTGGTGATTTTATCAGGAATTACGTATAGAAGTTCACTGAAATTGGCACACAATTGCCATAATAGCTGTATTGGTCTATATATTGGACTTGAGTAGCTATACCCTCTATGACTATATAAAAGTATTAAACGAGCTAACGGCCGTCGAATACGTCAAGCTCAAAGCGCTCGGAAAACATTTCTGAGAGATGTAAACGGACTCGAACACACATTTAGCAAGAGAAATATTTTCATTCACAAATATTTGATATTATATACTATAAACACATCGATCAACATTGACGAGGCTGCCGGTCTAACATTTTGTATAGGCTGACAACAGGATTCGACCCGAAAACATAACTCATAGGAGCATCTCTCTAAAAATCGGAAGGTTCGTATGACACAGAAGCATTTTCTGAGCGTTTGAGCAGTTGACAACTTCATGGCCATTATCGCACATTCTTACCTTGACTTCGATCCTTGACTTTCGTGGACAAACTCCTTTACGACAACTTTGAAACAAATTCCAAATCCAACTCCCAAAGCCAAGTGGCAATATATTTTCTATTCGAAACCAACTATTCCAATATGTTTGACATATTGAAACCAACTATTCCAATATGTTTGACAACCAAACAGACGACTTCACTCGTCGTTGGTAATTGATTGTTTGCTCCCCTTAGTCCTGGACCCCCAGGAGCGGATCAAAATTTTACGCATTTTGATTGGTTAAGCCGCAGGCGGACGTCTGCGAAGACGGTGCAGATTAGCCCACGCGTCAGCCTCGCCTGATTGGTTGATATTTAATAAGAATGATCCGAATAATGATCTGAATAATGATAAACTTAAATACTTAATCCAGCACGGTTGAATAGCACCTTGTTATTCTTCTTCTGTAGAAATCCACACAGTCGCTTCAAACGAACAGAGACAGAGTTGTTGCTCAATTGACAATTGTCAATCGCTACTTCTGATTTCAGACTTTTATACCAGTTCTGCCGACGAAATTCATAACCCACAAGGTGCGATAACCATTAATTTCTCCTGGTTTATTTACCGCTGAAATATATTATGTATATTATACATATTTTATATATAGATATACATATGTATATATATATATATATATATATATATATATATATATATATATATATATATATATATATTATCTGCATGCCATTTTCATTGGTCAAAACTCGAAATTCAACTTAATTGATCTAGAGACTATAGTCGAAATTATAACGTCGAACTGACGTCGCATTTCGACCGTGAAAGTTCACGACGGAAATACAACCATATTTCAACGTCGAAACAACGTGCGTTACCGACGTCGTCATAACGTCAACAAACCGACGTCCGATAAATGTTGATATCACGTTGTGAGGCTTGCGACTCGATTTCAACCAAAATTCGATGTCGTGCCGATCATATATAGTATAAACACGTTATATTTTCTATATACGTAATACTGCTAAAATCGCACGCCCAGTCTGAATGTAATAGTCAAAACGCATTCAACGTGCACTCATGGTATGATGGTAGGAGTTTACGCAACTAAAAACAAAAACATAATTATAGTCGAAATAGCAACGTAGAACTGACGTTGCATTTCGACCGGAAATGTCAGGCCGGAGAACAACCATATTTCGACGTCGAAACAACGTCTATCACCGACGTGGTCACAACGTCGACAAAGCGACGTCTGGTGGACGTCGATATCACGTTGTGCGACGTCGCGACCCGATTTCAACCAAAATTCGACGTCGTGACGACGTCGTGTGCCCACTGGGCATTCTCGTTTTGCAAAGAATTCTAGCAGTGATAAAATTTCTTGGGAAACAAGCACTACCATTCAGAGGACACCGTTATGAATCGATGTACACTTTGGGTGACAGGTCTGTTGACCATGGCAACTTTTTGGAACTGATTCTATTAATTTCTCAGTTTGATGTCCCTCTAAATAATCACATCCACAAAGTGATAGATGCCAGTAAGAAGAGACACGACAACCTGGAGCGGAAAGGAAAAGGAAGATCTCGAGGACGTGGAAATTTGACGACAATGCTCTCTAAAACTACCGTCAACAAGATTTTACAAGGAATATTGAACAGTCTAAAGTCCAAGATAGTGGAAGAAATTGGAGATCGACGTTTCTCAGTTCAAATGGATAGCACCCAAGATACCGCTGCCATTGACCAAGAAACCACTGTTTTACGTTATATGTTGTGGGAAAAGAGGTAAAAGAACGTCTTTTTTCGGTTCAGAATGCAATGGACGCCTCAGCCTCTGGAATTTTTCAAATGTTGAAAGGCAACCTTGAAGGCAATGGATTAAAAATGGAGAATATTGTTGGAGAATCGTTTGATGGTGCATCAAACATGCGTGGCCAGTTTAATGGTGTCCAAAAACTTATTAAGGATGTCTCCCCAAACTCCATCTATACCTGGTGCTATGCACATGTTTTGAATCTTGCAGCTACAGACATGGTCGAAAACATAATAGCCGTTAAGAACCTGATGGGGCTTCTTCAGAGCACAGCGACTTTTTTCTCAGATTCCTGTACACGAATGAATGTGTGGAGTGAAGTATTAGGCGCCCAAGCTGTCGGGTCAGCAAAGCTTAAGAGGCTACAGAAGATCGGTGCAACAAGATGGTGGTCAAAGCAGGCGGCTCTTGAGACAATCCTTGGTAGTTATGATGATTCAGAGAAAGGAACGTTTCTTGTTTTGCTGCAGGTGCTCCACGGTATTAAGACAGAGCCAAATTTCAACTCCAAAGCAATATATGAAGCATCGGCATTGTTAGCAAGATGGTGTCAGTTTGACACAATTCTCACGCCCTTCTTGCTTCTTAGGGTTTACAGTATCTTTCGAGAAGCATCCGATTATTTGCAAACAAAAGGATTAGACTATCTAAGTGCTTGGCACATGGTCCAGTCTGCTAAAGATAAGCTTCAACTAATTTCATTTGATGATGTTTATCAAAAAGCAGTAGCCTTCACCCACTCAAGAAATTCTTTGCTGCTTGACAGCGACTTAGACATTGAAATTGAAGCCGAACTTCGCGAATCAAGAGTTTCCAGGAAGAAACGTATGCCTGGAGAGCTATAATCTCCGACATGGTTCCTCAAGATCAGCTTACTCGCTTTCGTGCAGATGTTTTCCGACGAGTAGTATAGACCAGATCACAACTAGCATCAACGAACGATTTTCTGTCAACTGCGAACTGCGTGTCTCGATCCCCGTCGGTTCAAAGAGATTATTGAGAAAGGTGTACCGAATAACAGCCTGGAGAAAGTAGCAGAATTGGCAGGAATAGATTCTTCCAAACTCAAAGAGGAGCTGTTGAGCTTCGCAAGAAATTTTCATTCGCTCTCACGAACGCTTCAAGATGAATTCCTAAATTCAGATAGCGAGATCGAAGTAAGCAACGCCAGTGGAACAGACAGCGGGTCTGAGGAACATGAAGAGCAGTCCGCGGAAAAAGTGTGCAATATTAATGGATCCTGCAAGAAATGTCTCGCATGTTGCCATCGAGTTCTTTATAAATATTCATTAAACGCATCTGCTTTTTCGAATCTATTTCTTGTTTATGAATATCTACTTACCCTATCTTTTACACAAGTTAGTTGTGAAAGAGCATTTAGTAAACTGAAATTTATTAAAACACGTCTGAGATGCAATTTAGCAAACGAGAAGTTAGAAGTGTTCATGCTTATGTGCAGCGAAAAGGACTTGCTTGACGGAATTACCGTGGACGACATAATTTCGATTCTAACTAAAAACTTGTCTGCATTCGCTAAATTACTTAGTTTGTAATCGAGATTATCGAGTTATCGTTTGATTTGTTTCTTTCATTCTGACATTCTTTGTTACTCGTGCCTCATAGATATTTTGTGAAACTCCAAGAGTAAGTAGTTCAATCGTAAAACCGTGCTCCCCGCGCGACTTTGTCTAATAAATGTTGCGAGTCAAAAAAACTAAGAAAAGCCGACATAAAATCGTGCTTAAAATTATCAAAACTCTCAAAATTCAGGAAATGCAATTTTAGAGACTCAAAAGCTCAAACATTTCCGGGGGGTTGTGACCGGAATGCCTCCTTAAAACATTCGGTCAGGCGCCCCCTTTATCCAATTTCCCGGTAACTCTCCGGTGGGCCAGTCCCCCCTGCTTACTATCTCATAAAAAAACACATACTGGAGAGAAACCTTTCAAATGTGATTTCTGTACCAAAATGTTTGCTCCTTTAGCTACCCTGCAACATCATAAAAGAAGACGTACTGGAGAGAAACCATTCAAATGTGATGTCTGTAAGAAGTCATTTTCCCAGTCAGGTGACTTACTATATCATAAAAGAGCACATACTGGAGAGAAACCACTCAAATGTGATGTCTGTAAGAAGACATTTTCCCAGTCAGGTAACTTACTATATCAAAAAAACACATACTGGAGAGAAACCATTCAAATGTGATGTCTGTAAGAAGACGTTTTCCCGGTCAAGTAACTTACTATGTCATAAAAGAACACATACTGGAGAGAAGCATTTCAAATGTGATTTCTGTTCCAAAACATTTGCTCGTTTAGCTACCCTGCAATTTCATAAAAGAACACATACTGGAGGGAAACCATTCAAATGTGATGTCTGTAAAAAAACATTTACTCATTTATTTAACCTTCAAAGTCATAGAAAAAACACATGGCAAGAAAGCATTCAAGTGCGATGTGTGTGACAAGACATTTTCCCAGTCAGGTAACTTACAATATCATAAAAGAACACACACTCGAAAGAAACCTTACACTTGTGATATCTGTGACAAAGTGTTTTCCCATCATTCTAGTTTTGTAAATCATCAAAAGACACATAACACAGGAAAAAGTTTCAAGTGCAATTACTGTATCATGAATCTTGATTGTAAAGCATTTGATCGACATTTGTTGACCCACGAACTTGAAGCCACTGAACCAAATGGGATGAAGTACATATGTTTGAAATGTGATGTCACATTTGATTTAGCTAGTGCATTGGTAAAGCACATCACTGAACTTCATTAACCCTTTCCCTATGGTGGTGGCCTCTTAGTACATGTATTGAGATTACTCACCAAGGCATGAACTCTAGTAGTGAAAGGGTTAACTCTTTCCCTACCATGGTGGCCTTTTAATATTTTACTCTGGCTAATGCCATATGATTTTACTCATCAAGGGATGAACTCTAGGAGGAAGGTGGTTCTCTCTAGTTTACCAGAAGTAAGTGCATTTGTGTAATAGATGTACCGTGTATTTTTTAACCACAGGTAGTGGTTGAACACCATAACAATTGTTGCTTACAATTAGTCCTGGTTGATATAAGTAATTAGTATCATACTGCTTGTGACCAATAAATTTTATTATAATGAGGGTTTATCAAGTCTGATGCCACGAACGCTATGCCTTCTGATTGGCCAATAATTTTTTGGTAGGCAATGGAAAATTCCCATTCTAGCAACGCATCATGGGAGTTGTGTTTGTGCCTTTACTTTTTGGCAAAATGGCTGTCATCTGGTGGGTATTTTGGGTAGAACAAAACTGACTGTTTTAGCACTTTTATCTTTGCCACAGAAGAATTTTGAAATTCTCAGATGTGGGTTTAAGTGCGGTTTATTAAAAAAAATATTCAGCTTGCTTTGCGCCAATAGCTAGCTCAGTGAAGGCCCATTTACACTACGCTTGATTTTTTGGTACTGCTCGGCTAAATTATTACCCGTACCAATTTTATACGTGCTCGGACCTTGTACATAGGTAGTCCGAGCACGGGTAAAATTGGTTCGCGTGCCATTTTTACCCGTCGAGCCGTACCAATTTAAAAGTTGAGCGTAGTATAAATGGGGCTTCGGAGTACAGGGTTTATTGATTGAAGGTTTTCCAAGGGAGCTTGATCAGTTACACCAATTAGATCAGCTTCGCATTTTGACGCCGAATGACAAACTGTAAAATGTTCAACCGACTGCCAATATTTATAACATTAATTTCTTCGTCAAGAACATCGCCGCCGCCATAAAAAAAGAGATAATTTCCAGCGCAGGCAACTAGCTTTGTTTCATTTTGGTTTGATATCTCAAAGAAATCATCTACGTGAGAAAGAAGCAAGAAACGTGAAACTTTAATACTCTGAAGATGAGATCGAAAATGCTGTTGGAAAATAAAAGTTGAATATTTGTTTGACAAGTCTGACATTTTAGAAGAGAAGTCTAAAGGCCATAAAGAACATTTTGTTTGAGAGCGATTTTATTGCACCAATTTTCATGAAAGTTTGCGGGGTTGGGAATAGACCAACGACCAATCCATTAAATCTTGGTTGAATTTAGTCAAAATTTGGATGTGAAATAATAATAATCTGACCGCAAAATTCTACGTGTAGAAGAAATTATTGATTGCGCTCATTGTCCTTATTTTATGCAAATATTTTTGCATAATTTTGGTACGAGTGCAATCATATACACTTAATGTTTGCTCCTGAGGGAAACAGTTAGTTTTGTTTTCCCAAGAGTCTAAATGTTCCCTGAGACGAAGTCGAGGGAAACATCGAGACTGGAGGGAAACGAAACCAACTGTTTCCCGAGGGGTCAGACATTAAGTGCTTTTTTATATAGCTAGAGTTTCGCTGAAAAATTTCGACGTTTATCAAGAGAAAGTACACAAAAGTACCTGGCTCCGTAATTTCGCTTCAACCATGCAAACGAACAAATATGAATCTCAAAACAAAAGAACTGCAATTCATTTCTCCAGTTAATCTTCATACATTCTTTGAAGACCTATAAATATTCGGGTTTTTTCGTACCAAACAAACTTTTGCTGATAGGATACCGCGAAGGGTTCAAAGTTCTAGCGGGCAACAATTGAAAAGCATTGCCCGAGCAGGCAATAAGTTCTCAACTGTTGCCCACTCAGTACATTGAAATTTAGCTTAGGTCATGTGACTACAACCAACCAATGTCAGTCATCGTTGTGTTCAGTGAAACTCGACTAGCTATATAACAAAGCATTTTATTCATACATGCATGTGTTGGGCTCGTTAGCTAGCCTGGTTAGCTGGATGGGTCGTTTTCTTTTTAAACATCTCTATTAATTACCCGATGGCGGAGTATGTGCAGTCTCTGACTGCATGCCCTCTAGTTATAAAATGTTATGTTTACTTACCTGTTTAATATTTTGATATTTCTGAAGCGATGTCGGCGACAAACTGTTTGGACGAACTTTATTTCATGCAACTACTCCCTCCCCCCTTGGACATAGATCTAAAGTAAATTTGTCTCTCCCCCTTTTCGGACAGCGAAAATTTCGTCCAGGGGGAATCAAATGGATCTTTCTGGAATGACCCATTTCTGATTAATTTTTGGGCAATAAATTTTATTAATGCGGCTGAGCTTTCGTCCTGTTAGCCCGGGACGTCTTCAAAGCTTACAAAACATTGAAGTATCCCAAAATGTTTTGATTTATCTATTAACAACTCCATGCAAAGCTACAAAAAGCAAATACTTTGTTGAAGCTTTGTAAAGCAATTATAATTATTGTTAGATATAGGACTAAATTTCGATCTGCAGCTGCATGTATATAGTTGTTCAGACAGTTAATTCTTTGACGCTTGATTTCAACGTCTCGGCATCTCGCTTTTGAACCATGGTGATAAAAGCATTTTTTGGACTAGCGCCCGTTCCCACAAAAAAACCATATTCCATATTTTTCTCTCCGAATATTTGTTTTCATCAATTCATAGACACTGGAAAGGGAACGGGATGTGAAAGTGGACGTGACTGAGATTTATGTTATTGTTCGCCAAATTCAAGATCACGTGACGTCGAACCTGCATGATTGAGCAATAAGAATCAAGATTTTACAATAGAGCAGCGAGGCGCGTACCTACAAGTGCTACGAGGCGCGTACCTACAAGTGCTACAACGAAAGTTCTTCCGTGATGGTTTCGATATAAATTCCACTTCATTTGGACATTATATGCATGGATGGTCCCTCATGAAAACTCCCTTTGCCAAAAATATTTAATAAAGTGCAGTAAATTCGAATAAACGATCCATGGTCGGACCGAACACAGTGAGAGCCGAGAGGTAAAATAATGATACAATACTGTTTTGCCAACAGTACAACTAAAACTAAATTCGCTTTTGTCTTAATATGAATGGTTGTGCTCAATTATATGTCGTAAGTTAAGTTGAGTTGCCTTCATTGAATATTAAATGCACTAAATGTCTGGTGGTTTGTTCGTACGCATATCAGTTTACGTATACGTGTAATTAAAGCGGAATAACTAAAGTATTAAGAAACATCGCCATCTGACAACAAAAGTGCAAAACTCCGATTTAATAATGGCATGGAGACGGCAAATGCTTTTCGACTGCGTTGTTTCGTGGTTTTCTTTTATTAATAATTTGTAGACATGCGGCGATTTATGATAATTCCGATTTATTCACACTATTCTTAATACTTTATTATACAATGAAAAATACAAAGTTTACATAGCGATACATAAATAAATCAGAGTTAGATATAAAACAAAATATTTTATGAAAGAATATACATATGTGGTTTGAGTTTGGGGATTCAGCAGAGGATGAAATATTAAGATCGTGTCGAAGTAACAAAATAGACATTGTATAATACGAGAATGAAATTCAGATCAACCTTGTTGACTTCCCAGATTTTTGTAGCTGAGAATCTAAATGTTTGCTTACAATAATTAGCCCTGCGAGGAGAAATAGTTCGCGCTACGGCTAATTTGCTCACAATGCCAGAGTGAATTATTTGAGGCATGAGTTAGCGCTAGAGACCGTTGCTTTGGTAACAATGACGTTTTAAAATGGCGTTAAATCACCATTAAACCTAATTTAATTCTAAAAGGAAGTCGGTGACCCTCAATTCTTTTCATCAAAATGTTCCCACAGTTTTAAGCCATCAATATCTATTTTCTTGTTATAATATTTGATGCCAACTGTATTTCTACCTGTTGGATTAGCTTTCAGTGCCCTAAAATACTAACTACTTATACTTTATTGCAGATCAAACTTACATTCCTTGATATTTCAAGTAACAGACTTCCACGTTTATTTGTGGAACAACTCTTTCTTGTCCTAATTGGTCTTTAGTATTTTATTCTGGCTAACGCCAGACGATTTTATTCACCTCTGGGGAAGCCCACGGACAGGAATGAGTTATAAACTATCCCTTTAACTCTTTCTTGTCCGAATTGGTCTTTAGTATTTTATTCTGGCTAACGCCAGACGATTTTATTCACCTCTGGGGAAGTCCCCGGACAGGAATGAGTTAAAACTAGTTATGACAATATGTTTTTTAAAAAGAACGTTTTTTGGGGAGTGTATAGATGTACCTGGAAAGAGACAGAACAAATTTTTCGAAAATGGTTCTGTTCAAGTATTAAAGCGCTATTTAGGCAACTAGAAGAGTTTCTCAAATTAGTTCAGGTTAACACTCTTAATTAATCGTTCATATGCCAAACTCATACGAGCTATTATATTGCATTACAAGCGATTTCTTCTTGAAAATATTTTCCCATGACAGTGAGATCTTCGATGCATTTGAACTGTCTTACCAGGTATATATGTCTAATTTTTCCATTTTTGAAAGTAATTAAAAAATATAACAATATATTATACTTAACATATATAATAAAACTGTTTTAATATGCAGGTTTAACAAAATTAATAATAGTTAAGTCAAAAAGTAAGTTTCAGGTAATTAAGCTCTTCTTTGCATCCAATTCGGAATATCATCCGGGACTTGTTTGGTCACAGCATCGCCAACATAGCGCTTTTTGACCAATGACCTTCCTTTGGTCGAGCATTTTTTCATCCATTTTCTGTCTAGGCTGTTCAAAAGGTTTGTAAATCTTTCAGAACGCCACAAAATTGGACGCGTTACAATTTTAATTTTTTGCCTGGTGCCGTGCCAACTTCTTCACTTTCTGAGTACTAGTGGTCCTCTCATTTTGTTGGGCGACGTCCTCCTCCTCGCTAATTTCTGGAGACATTGTCTCCTGTATCAACCCCCTCCTTATTTCGACCTTTTCGATCTCTGGCCATATTGAAGATTTGTTTAAAGTATCTATGCGACGTCGAAGTTTCTACATAACAAAAGTTATAAGTAAGATAATAGCAAAAAATAACAATGATAATGTCACAAAACACTATTTTTGTCGTATACGTAACTAGTGACAAATTTAAAGTGCACATAAAGCCACATTTTTTATCATCTGAATACGTTCTACATAGAGTAAACAGTTGGGTTTTTTTTATTGGAGCTATTCTTCAATCTTTTTTGGCGATTCCCATTTCTAGTATGGTAATGAGATGACGTCTAGGTAGGCATTTGGCTTTATTTCTTTTTTTGGTAAGATAAACTACCTGAGAATTTTTGTGGAAAAACTCATGACAATATACAGCATGTTGTCTCTCCTGCAAATAAATATTGTATAGATAATGATGACTACTTTGCATGACGTCATCTCATTACCATTTTGAAAACAAAAATCTCTGTTAAAGCAAGAAAGGTTGCTCCAGTCAAAAAAATATTTCGTTGTTCATCTATTGGACAAAGGTAGAACGTATTTTGATGATAAAAGAATTGGGGTTATATGCACTTTAATACGGCATGAATAGAACTAGAACTAATGATACTAGTTCCATGCCCGACATGGTGTTTGGGGAAGAGCAGCCAGCACCAGGTTGTAATTTTTCTACTGCTAAGTTAAGATGGACCAAAGAAATTAATAAAATTGTTATGGAGTGTTACATCAGAAGCGACCCAAGCAAAAGAGGATATAGAAAAAGAATGTTGGGGATTTGTAGGGTCAGGTCACGGAACAAAGGCTGGCAGATCAAGCGAGAGCAATACGAATAAATGTATGGTTAACGGATGTTGAAATTGAGGAACTGAAGAGGAGAATCGAACGAGAAAATACTAGGGAAGAAAATGTGGAATCGAATGAAGAGGGATCACAAAGTAACGCACCGGAAAGGGAGTCGACACCTCCAACGGAACAGTCGGATGAGGAGGTAAATGCTAGTAGAGATTGGCAGAGAGAAGAGAGCAATCAATTAGACCAAATACGTGAGAGAATGAGGAATGCTGGTTCAAGTGATGAGAAGGTGATCATACTAGAAATGATATTTGAAGAAATGGAAAAGGGAGATCCCCAGAAACCTATGAACTTAAGAAATGTGGAAAGATCAAGACTAAAAATAGCTAAGGCAGAAGTAAATGAAGTTATTGCTTTTATAAACACAGAGACAATAACCGACACCAATAAACTATTAAATGCAGCGGCGGTTGTTGTTGGTAGAAGGTTGGGCATCAGGAACCAAACGGGGAAAAAAGAAGAACCGTGGTGGAAGAGAAGGATACAACTAAAGATAAAACAACTCAGACAAGATATTAGTAGATTGGACAGGATAAAATCAGGAAATTTCTTAAGGAATGATATCAAGCAACAACTGAGGAAGAAATATAATATCTCCATATACGGCACAAGCTGCAAAATTGAAGAGATATGAGGATAGAGGAAAATTCTACAACCAAAATAGAATGTTCGAATCAAACCAGAGAAGGCTTTTTGAAGAGCTCGAGGGAGTGGAGAGGGATGACATCATACCCGATGCCGACGAGAGTAGAAACTTCTGGTGTAGCATCTGGGGGAAAAGCACAGAACATAATAGTGAAGCAGAATGGCTGAAAGAACTGGAGAATGATATAAGTGTTGAAAAGCAAGAGAATATTGAACTGACTGTAAACGAGATTGAGAAGCAACAAAGGAAAATGCCTAATTGGAAATCACCAGGCCCAGATGGCCTGCAAGGATATTGGATCAAGAATTTTACATCCTTGAAAGAGAGAATTACAAGTCAATTGAACGAGTGCTTACAACACAATTCGGTACCAGATTGGATGACTAAGGGGAGAACGGTGTTGCTAATGAAAGATAAAGATAAGAGAGGTGAGGTGACCAATTTCAGACCAATCACCTGCTTACCAATTATGTGGAAGTTGCTAACAGGAGTACTGGCGGATAAGATGTATGAACATCTCGAAGAAAAGCATCTACTTCCGGAGGAACAGAAAGGGTGTCGACGAAAATCAAAGGGGACAAAGGACCAACTGCTAATTGATAAATTAATTATCAGAAACTGCAAAAGAAGGAAAACAGGACTCGCAATGGCTTGGGTGGACTATAGAAAAGCATTTGATATGGTACCCCACTCATGGATACTCCACTGTATGAAGATATTTGGTGTAGCGCAAAATGTGATTGAACTAATCCAGAACAGTATGTGCCAGTGGAAGACAACGTTAACAGCAGGAAGAGCAGTATTGGGTGAAGTACATATAAACAGAGGAATCTTTCAGGGAGATAGTCTTTCCCCGATGTTATTTGTACTCTCCTTGATCCCAGGTGATTCAAAGTGAAGGAACCCAGCTCCCTGGCGATAAGAAGATACGATCACTGAAAATAGAGGACAACGAAGGATATAAATACCTCGGAGTGCTCGAGGCGGACGATATAAAGCATGGTGAAATGAAGGAGAAGGTCCAGAAAGAATATTTCCGTAGATTAAAGACTATACTTAAATCCAAACTCAATGGGGGCAACACAATAAAAGCGATAAATACAAGAGCAGTGTCAACAGTCCGATACGGGGCTGGAATCATTGATTGGACCAAAGCAGAACTGCAACATATGGATCGGAAAACACGGAAACTGATGACCATTCATCGCACACTACATCCGCAGGCTGATGTTGATCGGCTGTATGTTAAAAGATCAAAGGGTGGGCGTGGAATGATAAGTATCGAAGAATGTGTGAATATCGAGGCAAATAACCTAAGCAAGTACATTAAGGCCTCCCAGGAAAGGTTGTTGAAAGCTGTGGAAAAAGAGGAAATACTAAAAGAAAAAGATCCTGGTAAAGATAAGGTTTCGTATTCGGAAGAGCATGCCCAAAGGTACCGTGAAAAGCCCCTCCATGGACAATTTGTAAGAGGCATTGAAGAAATTAGGGACCAGAAAACGTGGGAATGGCTTAAGAGAGGGAAGTTGAAGAGAGAAAGTGAAGGGTTCCTCATGGCTGCACAGGATCAGGCGCTGCGGACAAACAGTGTGAAGAAACGTATCGACAACCAAAACGTATCTCCGACATGTAGAATGTGCGGAATGAGGGAGGAGACAGTAAGTCATATTTTAGCAGAATGTACCGCCCTGGCACAGAAACAATATAAGTTATGGAGACATGACAGGGTAGCCCAGGTCATCCATTGGAAGTTAAGTGAGAAATGTGGGTTTACAAAAACAGCAAAATGGTATGATCACAAGCCAGATCCAGTCTGTGACTCGGAAAAATTCAAGCTATTGTGGGATTTTAAGATCCAAACGGACCACCATATTGAACACAATAAACCCGATATTTTGTTACTAAATAAAGAAGAATGATCTTGCTGGATTATCGACATCGCCTGCCCCTTCGATACAAGAGTTGTAAACAAGGAGAGAGAGAAAGTGGAAAATTACCATGATCTGAAAATCGAAATCAAGCGAATCTGGAACTACCCTGGTCCCAGAGGTCCTACGCCGCCCGCTCCCCCCCGAAATGCTGAAAGCGGCGAGAGAACCTCTGGTCGAAGACGCTACTAATCTCACTTCGATGTTGCAGTAATCTAATTAAATGGACCGGGGGGGGGGGGGGGGTTAAAACGTTTTGCACCACTAACAGAAACTTTTGTTTATTAGGAGAAATAAATTATAAAAGTCTAGAAATTTGGCCGTTTTACCAGTCGAGCAAGGAAAAAAAACCCAACAGCCCACGAGACAAGACAATTTATTAGTTGCGCTGAATGACTCGCCCGACCGCTTCAGTGATCAAATTATTTATTCGTTTGATCGATTCAAAATCACTTGCGAGCTCACAATAACAGGAAAATTCTTATCCATAGGGCAGAATTTTTTCCCCACGGCGCTTTAGCTTCTTACCGCTGCTATTCAGAAAAATTGCGAAAACGAAACCGAATTTTATGTGTACAACTACAACGCAAAAATGTCACCCGTTCACAAAGAAATAATATGCATTATTCTAGATTTGTGTTTGGGGGCTTTGGGAGGTAAATATATAACCAGACGTTTTGAACTTTTTCATGTAATGACACGAGAGAAAATACGCCGCAGCCAAATCATACAGGGAAAGTAAAAGAAATTGACACAAATAAAGCGCCATTATCAGTTGTTTACGTTGTTTGCTTTTGAATCAATGCGTGTGAATAATTTGCTTGTGACGTACGCGCCAAATATTCTTTAATTTTTCCGTGCAAGTTTTTTCAAATCAGTGTTAGTTCACGTTATCTTCTTTAGAGTGTTCATAAACAACGGATTTTTATTCTTTAGCATGCATGAAATGACTGGATGAGGCCAAAATAGGAGTTAAAAAAAATAAACAGCTATCAATTCGTTGGTGGTTAATACAAATGCATGGCGCCTTGCTTTTGGCATTATGACGCCGTCATTATATTTGTAATAAAATTAGCGATAGGATTTATAAATTACAATCACAGAGTGATATAACAAGTTGATTTATGCAACAACTGTATTAAAATTAAAAAAAACCCGTCATACTTGGATGTCACGGCGAACCCACTAGAGAATATTGAAAAAGCTTGCTGAACGACGTTCTTGGTATATATATAAACTATAGTTCGGCGGCAGATTAATACTCGATCGCCCAATCCGTATGGCAACGTAGAAATATTTCTTGAGTAAGAGAAATAATAGTTTAGTCCACGCACTGAAATAATATTTATACCTCTCACGCACTGCAAACTCGGTGTACCAAGGTACGACCCAGAAATGTGCACCAGCAACGGTATTCGTTAGTTCTTGTTCTTTACGGCTTTGTTTTGCAATTTTGCTCCGGAGATTTTAACATAACGATGCTACAAACGCCTTACAAGATGCAGTATATTTCTCGAGATATTTCTTCACGCCTCCACCTTTGACTTGTAGTTGTAATTATTTTTTTTAATCGAAACCCCCCCTAACAGTTCTCTTAGCCAATCAGAAAATGGGGTCAAGATCTGACCCTAGCGATTTCATTGGCTCAGAGCGATCAAAGAAACGGCCAGTTCGACCAGAGGTTCTCTCGCCGCTTTCAGCATTTCGGGGGGGGGGGGGGAGCGGGCGGCGTAGGACCTCTGGGACCAGGGTAATCTGGAACTGCCGGTCGGTTAAAATCATACCGATAGTTATAGGTGCATTGGGGACGATATCAAGGGGATTTGAAAAGTGGCTGAAGATATTGGAAATGCCATCAAGCATGGAAATCCTACAGCGTGTTTGCTTGCTGGGTTCGGGAACAATTTTACGAAAAGTACTGGACACATAAGAACAGTGCCAAGGAGAGATTATAAGGTCTAAGGCACCCCAGGCCATAGGCTGTGGCTCGATGCCTTACAGAACTTCCTGCATATGCAGAGATTAACTTTCATCAAAATAATAATAATAACAATAGGCATGGAGATACATCCTACAAGATTTACACCGGAATGATGGGAAGGTACATGAAGGAGCATGTGGAGAGTAATAACATCTGGGATGAAGGCCAGCTTGGAGCGATGGAAGGAGTACTGGGAACTGTAGACCAGCTGCTGATTGACAAGTGTATAACGGATGAGGTGAGAGAACATCGTCGTAATCTTGCAGTAGCTTTCTATGATTATACGAAAGGCATACATGTATGACAAAGTACACCGTGACTGGATGCTGAGAGTATACCGGTGGATGAGGATCTCTGAAAATGTCATAAAGGTGATAGAGAGGCTAATGCAGAATTGGAAGACGAGACTGGAGGTGAATATAGATGGAAGGAAGATGACCAGCAGATGGATACAAATATCATGTGGATTTCTACAAGGTGACAGCCACTCGCCGGTAGGGTTCTGTCTATCAGAAGTGCCAATTGGTATGCTTCTCAGTGAGACAAGAGGATATAGAATGGGACCGCCTCAACATCGTACAGTAAAGCGAATGCACAGCTTATTTATTGACGATCTGAAAATGTACCAGGAAAGCCACGAGCTACTGAGTGCCGTGAATGAGATGATCGTTAATTAAAGCTAGCGACGACACAGGGGCATGTTGCAGAGTTAAGAAATGTGCAGAGATTGTATTCGACCACGGTAAGATTGTGAAAGGTGATGGCATGGAAGTACTGCAAGAAAGGATGAAAACGCTCGACCCGGAAAACAACGAGCACTACAAATTCCTAGGCATAGAGCAGGCCGAAAAAAACAAGAAAGAGAAAGTTTTGGAAAGAGTTGTACCGGAGATGGAGAAACGGGTGAAAATGTTAACTGAACTAGAACTGTACGACAGGAACATGATAAGAGCAATTAACTGCAGAGTGATACCAGTAGCAGGATACCCCATGAATGTTTGTAAATTCTCCAAAGCAGATTTAAGGGAACTAGACATGACCTTGAAGAAGGAACTAAGGTTGAAGAACATGCTTGGTAGGCAATCCAGTGACGAGAGGCTATACGTGAAAAGACAGGTGGGAGGACGAGGATTAAAGAGCCTGAGAGAATTATATCAGGAAACAAAAGTCAGAATTGCGACTTACATGTCAATGTCAGAGAGTAGATGGATTGCAGCAGTATGGAAGATAGAGTACGATGATGAGTATTGCTCAGTGAAACGTGAAGCAGAACAGACGTTAGCGGAATGTGGATTGGAAGTAACCTTTAATGAAAAAGGAGTTACGATGAACGGAGAGAGTATGATTGGACCCTGGAAAACTTGTTGGAGGAAGCTGAAGGAAGGACTGAAGAAAGGAATGGAAAACAACAAAAAGTCTGAATATATGAAGAAGGAAATGCAAAGCAAGGTCTATAAGGACCAGGAATTGGAATGTAGTTAATGGCTTAAATGTAATCTCGACCCTAAGAAGACTGCAGCGATAGTAAATATGCAAGAACAGATGATCGAGACAAGAAAATGGAAGGGGATGAGAGGACTAAACGTTGAATCGGTACTGTGTAGGTTATGTGGACAGTACGATGAGACTGTCCAACATCTCTTGGCAGGATGCACAGTATTAGCAGGGACAGAGTATGCGAGGAGACACAACAGTGCATTGATGGTGCTAGCGGTGCAATGGGGTAAGCAACATGGGATTATAGAGGAAGGAACACTGTGGTACCAACAGCGTTGGATGAAAGGGCATGTTGTAGAGAATGACAAGTTTAAGATGATGTGGGATTTTGAATATAAACTGAGGAAATATAATAAATCTAGGATACCAGACCTCACGCTGGAGGACAGGGATGGGAAACATATTCGGCTGGTGGACATGGCATGTCCTCAGGAACAAAACATCGAAGCAAAACATCGGGAAAAGTTGAACAAGTACCAGCAGTTAGCGTTTGAAACAAGAGAGAAGCGACTGGGATTCCATGTAGAGATAATATCACTGGTAATAGGATGTCTTGGAGGTGGTATCAAGAAACTACAGCAACAAATCAAGAAGCTGATACCACATGAGAAGGATGCCAGATGGGTCGTGAGAACCATGCAGAAGACAGTGCTCATGGAAAGTGAGACACTACTGCGCAAAGTGCTGAGTAAAGTAGTACAAGAAGATTGATATTTTTGAAGAAACTGTAGTGTTGAATCATATAATCCTAACAAATTTTGGTAGGAGAAGCCAAAGCGCTACTGGTCGTCACTGACCGGCCATTCAAAAACATAATAATAATAATAATAATAATAATAATAATAATAATAATAATAATAATAAAGTGATTTTCATATTGAGATTCGGTATTATTTGCATAAGTATACATGGCACATTACTTTGCAATATATCTATTTCAATAATAAAAGAAAGAACTTTTGCTTAATAAGTTATACAAAACAAGACGCCTGGGTCAGACGTTCACTCGTGCTACTACGGAAAACGTAGAGGCGCCGCGTTGCAGGCACTGATCTTATTGAAGGTTCACTTGAATCGAACATAGGTTTATGTCACTTTTGAGACGTACACCAAACGAAAGAACAATAAATTCTGTACAGTATATGCTAATTTAAAAGAATCCTTTAGAATAGTGCTCGAGTATAATTGTGTTTTTATATAATTGGTCGATTTTCAGGTTCGACTGGATAGTGATTTTCAACCCGGACTCTTCAAAAATTTCAATGAACTTTTTTCTCGTTCTGTCTGCTGTTCTTGGGCCCATGATTGTTAAATGTGCGGGTAAGTTTGTCGAGTAGATATAAACCGACTAGCTCGCAGACCTCGGCGCAATCAAAGCTTCCCATAGTTACGTCAAATAATGAGGTGTTGTTTCTTTTAGTCCACGGGTTTTCCTTGTCGAACAACAGCGACTCTCTTGAATGCATAATTATGTCTCTGTCCTGCCTCGAAATCCTGATAAACTGGCTGGCGTAGTCAATCGCGCTTCTGAGCAATGCTTAAAATCAACAATGTCAAATACCAAGAAAAATAACGACTTCTTGTTGCTTAGACTATTAAACCAATCGAAGCAACTTCCCACAAGCGTGAGCAACAGAAATCCAGCCTCTCGTACGACAAAAATGAGTTCGACAAAGCCGCACCGACTTACAATGAGGCCTTGAAATCAAGTGGTTTTCCCCGGAAGCTATAGTCTATTCTAATACCAACCGCATAACCAAAATCAGACCAAGGAAGACGTTATGGTTTAACCCACCGTTTAGCTTGTCCGTCCACTCAATGTTGGAAAGCAATTCCTCAGCTTAGGTACTTGACAAACATTTCCCCAGGCTGCAAAACACTCTGCACAAGATATTCAACCGAGGCACAACTAAAGTGAACTACAGCTGCATGCAGAATATGAAAAGCGTAAGTAAACCGGCGTTACATCAAAAATCCTTAAGCCCAAACAAACACAACAACCGATGAGAGAACGTGGCAACTGTCGATCGAAAGCCAATTGCCCGCTCGATGGTGCATGCTTGACAAAGAACCGCGTCTACAAGGCCACAATAACCACGGAAAGAACTGCAGACAGCACAGAGAGAAAACCTACATAGGCATGACGGAGAACGAATTTAAAACAAGATTTAGAAATCACAAGTTATCCTTCAACAACAGAAAATTCTCCTGAAGTACCGCGCTCTTCCAAATATACTTATTATTTATAAATAATTAATGATTCATGAAAATTCTGTCTTGTATTTATTGTACGCCTTAAGTGCAACATTGAAAGTGCCTGAAATGTCCTGTGGCACTCTTTCATCCTTAAAAATGACACGTTGTAACATGTTCATACCAATTTCAGAACATTTTGGATAATCGAAATCTAATAAATAAAAAGAAGCCAAGTAGCCAACAGTTGCCTCTTTGATGCTTCTCACATTGGTTGTAAACAAAATCTTCTTTCCAACCACCACATATATTGTCTCGCAGTCGATCAGCATTACTGGAATATTCCCACATTGTTTCCCACACCATGAATTAGGATCTTCAAAATTCTAAAATAAATAATATATCAATACAACTGTTAGCCAACTATTTTGTGAAGAATGTTTTATGCATCTGCATATAAGTTAGCAAGGAGCAGAATGGGTTATATACATGCAGCGAAAAGCCTGTAATTTCAAGACTTGGTTTAAAAACCAGAAGTAGCCTTTGCTGGTTGTGAAGGAAGTTAGAAGTCAAACATTAAGTAAACATACTTTTGGTAAAGCAAATACACTGTCTGTGACCATTCACATGAGATGATTTTTCGCACTCCAAAACCCGTACCATCCATTGCAAGTGGTCACCAGGTGAGAACGAGATACCCAGTTCATTTTTGGGTGTATAATTATAATCCAATTTGGCTTTCGCATCATACAGTGTATCATGAATTATTTAGACCTAGGCCAATGCTACCCACCTCAGCATTCGGCAGATAACACAGGCCTTGGTCTGGATAATTCTTGACACCATGCTCAGCATCATCCAATAATCGTATATTAATATCCACACATCCCTCACCTTCAATTCATGGACTAAGGCAATTCCCTTTTTGGATGTAGGTTTTTGCTTTCCAGGGAATATTGTTGGAAGATTTTTTAAAATGTGCACGATTTTGGTACCTGAAAAATTGAACCAGAATATAATAAAATTGAAATATAGTAAGGTTAGATATACTGCGGAAACAGAGAACGTAGGAGTCTAACGTTTCGAGCGAAGGCCTTTCGTCAGAGAGAAACGTAAAGAGTGTAAACAAACAACGAGCTTATATACGAAAGGTAATCATGTGACCAAAACCTAGCCAATCAGATAAAGATGACAATAACAAACTGATAATGAGATGTGAAAAATTAGCCAATCAAATCAAAATAACAATAAGAAAAAAAGAGTTTCTGATACTAACATACCATTAGTTCTAACATTTCATCCTTTCAACTACAAAGTTAAGGATATCATTAGCCACAATTTCCATATCCTAAAGAATGATCCTGAAACGTCAGCTATTTTCACCGACAACCCTTTAATCTCTTTTCGGCGTAATAAAAATATTCGTGATGGTTTAGTGTGTAGTGCCCTTAGAAAAAATCTATTGGCACCAGCGGGTACTTTTTCTTGCTCCCGTACCCGTTGTTACACGTGTTCCTTTCTTAACTCCGCTACATGTATTTTGGGACCCAAATCTAATTTTGTTATTCAGCATAATTTTACTTGCATCTCTTCCAACATCATTTATTGTATTTCTTGCAATAAATGTTGCATGTTTTACATCGGTGAAACTGGCAGACGTTTATCTGACAGGTTTGCTGAACATCTTCGTTCTGTGAGGGACAATGATGTTGACAAGCCTGTTGCCCGATATTTTAATAGTGCCAACCATTGTATTTCGGACATGCAAGTTTGTGCCATCTCACCCATTTCTGGCGGTAATGTCATCCGCAAAAGACTAGAAAAGCGTCTCATTTTCAAAATTGGTACCATTCATCCTCACGGACTCAACGAACGTTTTTCTATTATTTAACAGCGTTTTCACTTTATATATTTATCTATTTTTACTCTCGCTCATCCTTTTCACACTCCCTCCTTCTTGCTCATCGACGGTATGAGTAGCAAATGTCTTTCGCATCTCATTATCGATTTGTTATTGTTATTTTGATTTGATTGGCTAATTTTTCACGTCTCATTATGAGTTTGTTATTGTCATTTTTATCTGATTGGCTTATTTTTGGTCACATGATTACCTTTCGTATATAAGCTCGTTGTTTGTTTACACTCTTTACGTTTCTCTCTGACGTTCTCTGTTTCGGCAGTATATCTAACCTTACTATATTTCGATTGTTGTTTAAATAATTTTTTGTGTGTGAATATTCCTAATTTATTCTACCCTTGCATTTTCTCAATGATTTATTGGTGTCCAAATGTTGGGTGAGACTGATGGTTGAGCCTAATACAGTATTGCAATTCGAGACTTAAATAGTTTGTGATATTGGATGAAGGTGAATCCAATAAGTATTTTTGTACATCGAGCAAAAAATCCAGACAAAATGATAGAAACACTCACATAAACATACTAAAACTCGCTGTCCAATATGTAGCTGTCCGACATTGTAAAAAATTAGGCTTGCATGTGATGCTAATAGACTCATTTGATTGGTAGATTAAACGCTAGGGTATAATGAGATTTAGAATGTTCATGCAAGATTTCTTTCGTTCTGTTAGGATTTTATGCACAATCAACCTAACTTCACAACATATACGTTTTCAAATAACTTACTTATTTTGGGGGTCCTTGGAGGGTTTAAGCCCTTGTGGATGCCAAAATAAACCATTATTTCAACCTCTTCATCCAGTCGGTCAATACACTCTATCATGAATGCGGAGTGCTTTTTCTCATCCACTCCCAGCACTCTTCGGACCTCTTCAATAACCTATAAATTATCGGAGAGAAAAATGTTATTTAATTACCATACATACTGATTCACTTGTTATTAATATACAAGAAACTATTCCTCAACTGTGAGTTTTTCAAAGACCTCAAATAGCATTCATCCTTTGGACTCGTGCTATTTTGATAGTCTTTGAAAAATTCATTTGTGCATGTTTTATCCAAATTGCACTCAAAACCATGCTATTACCTATATGAATTATTGCTAGTAGTACCTAGTACATCCACTTTAAATCTTTAGTTACCTCGATATGATTCTTAAAACAAGGATACGTGTCATGTAGTTCCCTGCATTTCTCTTCTGCAGGAATCATTGTCAGCCAATTTCGCCGGGCATTGAATTCTTTATTCAAGTAGCAATTGACCACATCTAAATTTGGTTTTGGTTTTGCCATCTCCTTCTGGACGGCCTTGAAATGTCTTGCCATAAGTGCAGAGTCATCACATGTCTCATCAATAGATGACTCATCCACATGTTCACTGCGACTGCCTATAAGACAAATAACATTTATAAAAATTTCGCTGCCTGTATGTATAGTTTCATGTGATTAACAAATTATGTACCACTGGATGGCACTAACTGGGTATAACATAGTAAATTCTCACTGGACAATGTGTTGTTCAAGCTTACTGTATGAGCCAGATGTAGAACAAACATTAAAAGACAAGTACAAGCTGTCCATAAGAAATAAGTTAAACTCAGAGAAAAACTCTGAGTTCCAGATGGGACTTAATGAACCCACAACCTTCGGGAGTCAGAAGGTCAACCTTCTGAGTCCTGTCTGGAGCTCATAGTATTTCTCTAAGTTTAACTTATGACAGCCTGTACAGCAAAAACATATGAAAAACTTTACAAACTCAAGCTGAAAACACTAATAACATACAAACATTAAAAGGATAAAAACTTTAACCAAGAAGTGGACGATTTGCATAGAATGACTGGTGGCATTGTGTAATCACAACTACTGTACGTACTGACATTCCATGCAACAGTTGCACTTAGCTATTAGCTATTAGAGCACACTATATATAGCAAAACAATTTGGTATGAGTTGTAGTCACATACAATAACATCAAACATTATGTAGAAGAGTTAACTAACCAATATTTTTGGTGGTTAATGGCAAACAACTTCCACTTCGGAAGTTGGGCCAGTTGCAGGTTTATGTCCGTTCTCAAGCTTGTTCACCTCGTTTGGCTCAGTTGATAAAACTTTCCTTTTCTTCAGACATGGTTCCTGTGGATTCTTAACTGGTTGCATGTTGCCCAGCCTCCCTTTTAGCCGTTTAAACAAGACCTTACAAAAATATATGTTCAACATGTATTATTTCATGTATAAAACAGTAAATATATTAGGTAGGGGTGAATGTACCAGAAAGTACTTTTTACTATCTGGCCAGATACTGGATTTTCTGGATAGTTGGAAAAAATCCAGCTGGATATCCAGTGGATAGTGGATAATTTTGTGTACAAGTTTTAGTACATACAGTATATCTGGTGTTTAACATAGTTTCTGAGTTACAACCTACTTTGTGACTGAATTATCAGTATTTCTGTTTCAAACTCTCTTGTAAAATAAATATTATTTTGGATATGCATAAAAATGGGTTGTTCCAGAAAAGATCCAACCCCCCCCCCCTCCCATGGAGGAAATGTTTACACAATTTTGAAAAATTTACACAATTTTTTCCTGCGAATACAGCCACCTGATCAGATTGGGCGATCGTGGCAAAACGGACCTCTGCGAGTCAAGAGTAAACAATCGTTCCATACATCAGACGCTCACACCAAAATCAACGTCAATGCTCAGTTTCTGTCTCAAATTCCAAAGCGAAAGCTTAGTTATTGCCAAACAAAGGAAAACGAATAGCTGTTCTTCTCACTACGAGTTCGATTTGCGATAAATTGCAAGATTTCCTATCGAAATCGAACGATTTTCTAATCCTCAGGCGGGACTTCCTGTCCAGACAGTTGAATATTATTTTAAGTTGAGTTGAGTGAAATTTGAAAAGTAGGTTGCTACGTAGGTTGCAAAATATTTTTAGTTCCGATACTCTTTCCACCTCTGCCGGTGTGGTGCTCTGTCCACTCAGGCCATCGCTGAACGCATGGCTGCACATGTCTTATTGTACTGTGAAAAATGTTGAACAAGTTGAATAATTTTGTGTATTTAAAGAAAGTGCACGTGCAGTTGCTTTAAATATAAAAAGTTCAAAATTAAAATAATAAAAGAACAACATTTAAAGACAATATATTCCCATAATTAGAACATTACTTACATGTCCTGTATCAGCATCTCTTAAGGCTAGTTTCCACTCAGGAAAATCTTCCGCAGGACCGGAACGGAAAGGAAAGTTTTCTTTGTCCTGTGAGCTCTCGGTCGGAACTAATGACTTCAACACAAAAGAAACTTTCCTGTCCGTTCCTATCCTGCAGACAATTTTCTTGAGTGGAAACTAGCCTTTAGGCATGGGTAAGATGTTATGAGTGACTTTGCCATTTCTTCTAACTCTGAGGGGTGGGCAATCGATTAAATGGAGCAGAGGAAGCAGCAGCTGTCATGTTGTCTATCGTTGTCCTTATTAGCCTGTATCTCACTAACACTAGAGATCTGTATTCTGTCCACTGTCACTTGCTTCCAGCAATAACCTCTGCATCAGCATAAATTATTCTGGATGAATAAGAGACAACTTATTCACTGAATGTTTTGGAGTCAGTAATGGTTTGCTGGATGTATATCCAATGTTTCCAGAAGAATCTGATGAAATGGCAGATGGACTATGAACAGAAATCTTGAAAGACTTTTATGATGATGATGATGATGATGATGATGATGATGATGATGATGATGATAAGGATGATGATGATGATGATGATGATGATGATGATGATGATGATGATGATGATGATGATGAAGATGGTGATGATGATGATGATGATGATGATGAGGATGATGATGAGGATGATGATGATGATGATGATGACGATGATGATGATGATGATGACGATGATGATGATGAGGATGATGATGATGATGATGATGATTATGATGATGATGATGATGATGATGATGATGATGATGATGATGATGATGATGATGGACTGGAGGCTGATGATACCTCAACAGACTATTAAAACAAAAAAGTAAACCGAATTATATTTATTTTTTAACTAATGAATATAAGTATAAACTTAGTTGTATACTATTGCAAATGCTGCATTCTGATTGGCTATGCCACTATGGTTCAGGGGCGGATTTAGACTAGCTCAACACAGTTAAGACGTAGAGCAAAGATATAGTTTTGGTTAGAAATGGTTTATTTACAGTTAAAACATTTACTCGAGTTTCACGCTCAAGGCGATCATCAGACTAAAAGTGTTTGCCTAAGAACAAGAGTTAAGTACCTAAAAGCTAAGACTATTTACATAAAATTTATTGTCGTGTCTACATTTAGACATAGTCAATCGAGATATATGGTCTGGAAACTCAGCTAAAGTCTTTGGTCTATCTTTTTGTTCGCCTTTATGCATTTTTGTGCACGGTGTACGGTCACTGAACACATTGTATTTTAGTATAATGAACAAATTGTCCAATAGCAACGTTTCAGTTCAGTTCAATCACTCAACCGTGCTATATAAATATTAATAAACCTAAAACAAAGGATGTGCACGGTGTAAGGTACGGTTCAACATAAAATCACAGCTCATTATAGGCGCTTTGAAGTTTGCCGAGTTTCCAGACCATATCTCGATTGACTATGATTTAGATATAAGTTCAGATCTTTTGTTTAAAAGAAATCGTTTGTCTGCGTTCAGAATGCAAAGTTTTTCAAAAGTGCATAAATTACAGTTATTACTGCCACTATTACACAGTTTCGCATATTTTAAGATTGACCAATTGATAGAATAAGCGCAGTGCTTCTGTTTTAAATCCCAGATGTATTTTGAGAGTGCCGTCTTCGTTGCATGCTTCTTGTACTTGAATGACGTCTTGTGATTGACGGAGAACGAATTTAAATTCCGATTCAACAACCACAAGACGTCATTCAAGCACAAGAAGCATGCAACGAAGACAGCACTCTCCAAATACATCTGGGATAGAAGCACTGCGCTTATTCTATCAATTGGTCAATCTTAAAATATGCGAAACCGTGTAATAGTGGCAGTAATAACTGTAATTTATGCACTTCTGAAAACTTTGCATTCTGAACACAGGCAAATGATTTCTCTTAAACAAAAGATCTGAACTTATATCTAAATGTAGACACGACAATAAATTTTATGTAAATAGTCTTAGGTTTTAGGTACTTAACTCTTGTTCTTAGGCAAACACTTTTAGTCTGATGATCGCGTTGAGCGTGAAACTCGAGTAAATGTTTTAACTGTAAACAAGACGCCTGCTTAGGAGTTCACTCGGGCTACTGATTTCTGAAAGCTTGGCGTAGCCTGTGCGAACTTTAGCAAGACTACATGGCAATGGCAATGGCAATGCATAATTGCATATATTTTGACAAATAGAATTTATGGTCTTATATGAACTGCAGCAGTGCAAGAAGCGCCGAAGGTTTACTAATGTACATGTATTAAAACAACAAGGTCGTTTTTCTGAAAATTGAACAACGGATCTAATATATTTAGTAGACAAAACCTATAGTGTCGGATTCGGCAGATACAAGCGATCATTTTGATATAGAAATTTATTTAAAGGGGGGTTACAGTCCGTTCTGCGCATGTGCGGGGTTTGTTTACATCTAATGTTTTGATCCACTTAAATTGCATAACATGAAGTATTCCTCCTTCGAAACACCTCGCATGATCAGTCATGGCCGACGCACTGGAAGAGAGCTTCACACTTCAAGAGTTGGAAGAAAGTCAAATAGAGGAGGTCGCAGCATTACCTAACGTAGATAATATAACTACATGCACATGTCGCGGCCACTGTCTTCGAGAAAAGGGAAGAAATTTCTGTCCGTTCAGAAGTTTAAACAATTTTTGTTCGAGCGCGTGCCACGGTGAAGACTTTGGGGTCTGCATGAACAACAGGAGAGTTCAAGAAAGCGACAGTGAAAAGACGCTAAGTTCATTAAGACTATGTTTTGAATCCAAGTATATATAAGTTATTTCTAAATTATGGACTGGGATCGTTTTCGTGCGCGACGCTAATAATTTCATATATTTAGTACGGCATCCGCGCCACAATTATATCACACGGTCCTTCTTGTCTGTTTTGGGTTTTGTTCGCACAAAGACTAGTTGAGTTATTTATTGGTAGATCGGTTGATGCTGTTTAACGTTTAAAACCAATCGGAAGTTGAATGGTCATCCAGCAACAGTTGGCAAATACTTGCGCAAAAATCGCCATTGATTTTCAAAGATTTGAGTCTGGGTTTCTAAAGTAACCTAATTAATTCGTATTTGAAAGTACCCTTACCAAAGGGGCTATAAATATTGACGTGACAATTTAGTTATTTTTATTGCCTTTGCACTATAAGAATATTTGGCATCTTGTTTACCCTCACCCTGTGCTGTTTTAGAAGAGAGTAACTGGTTGAAGAACTGAATGCAGCTGAAAACCAAGCCAATCATGAACAATTGATTGTAAGAAAATCCTTTGTTACATGTTTCTCAATAGTTTGAAGGAATATTTAAAACAATCTGGTGAGAGGATGGGGCTTCATGGTTCACCATAAGAACTACACTGTGCTTGTATTCAGGATAGTCTAGTGACTTGTTTGAGTTATCGACTATGATCCCTATCAACATTAGGGCAGTGGAACTATCAACATTTGGGCAGTGGAACAGGGGAGGGCTATAGCCCCCCAATATCTCTAGCAAGGGGACTAAGCCCCTCAATATTTCTAATAAGGGGGCAAAGCCCCCAAATATCTCTAGCAAAGGGGCTAAGAAAGACCTGAAATTTGCTGGGGGGAATACACTCTAGCATCTATTGACGAATTAGCCCCTCCAATACTGTACATACTCTGACAAATAAGAATTTGAAGTGTTGTTTAAAACATTTTACCTCTTTATTACAACTGTTGGTGTGAAAACCATTATTTAGACAGGATTAGCTATATGTAAACATTTTATTGTTCATTATAAATTTAGTCCTGAAAAGGCTCTAAAACTTATTACAACAATTACCATAAATTATTATATTTCATATCCTTTAGTTTTTAATCTATGAATCTTATTTCATTTCAGAATGTCGTGGAAGCCCTAAATGTTGATATTTTGAGAAGGCTTGAAGGCTTGCATTAGAGCTTCTTAGAAGACAGCCAGCAGCGTTTGCTGATTTATTTTATTTATTTTATTTTATTAGCTTTGCCAGTTACACATTACAATTACAATTACAATTACAGAACGGAAACATTTTGGCAGGGACACCGCAACATCAACAGCAAAAGCCAATTACTGCGGACCCAACACACTTAAAACAAAATAGAATAGATAGATATTACATAATTAATGCCAGCGAATCATGATTAGAAGCAACATTCTAATGATTCTTGGTGAATGGGGAAATGGCAGGTGGGGATGGAGTCCAACAACCAAACCTCCAACCTGATAATAATAATCTTGAGTGGTGCAACTGTGGACACTGCATTGCTATGGCAACTCAAGAAGAAAACAAACGCTGCACCCACACAAAACGACCCTGCATCTCAAGAAACCCCATTTTCCAACAACTTTTCCTTGATGGCAATGTTTTAGACATTGCCATGCGATATAGAGAAGATGTTCTCGTTTTAAACAATGTGCGAAACGAAAATTTTCGCCATGCAGCGTATAGATGTCTTATGGCAACATGGACGTTAAGGAAAGGGAAACAGGAGGGTTGTACCTAGCTGCTGTGTAGTTGCCAGACACACTTGTTACCCTTCTCCCAATGGTTTCTACACATGATATAGGCCTGCAAGATTGTAAATAATGTACATTTATAACTGAAGAGGTTATTTCACTGGTCTCAAAATGACATGTAACCATTTCAATAAAACTAGTTATAAACTTAACTTAGATCAAGTTTGAAATAAGAAAGGTAAATGCTTCAGATTATAATTATGACAAAATGTCAGTCTGAGGTCAGCAAAATAACTTCTTCCATTTATAACTAAATATTTCATATTCTTGGCAAATAGTTTAGCCCTTATATTATTGATGTATAACATTGCAAGCAATGCCCATCAAGTTTCTCTTTCAAAAAGGGCATTTGTGGGCTCATCAGCATGCCTAGGAAACACTAAAGTACAGTAACATTAATTATTGATAAATCAACGAGTCTGACATGAACAGCCTGACCCATCAATAGGGCTCGGGGGTTTGAAATCAGAGTTTGCCTTCTCCTAGGTGGACTGCCTGCCAAGGCTTATGAGCTCCACCTACCCAGAGCAATCTGGTTTTAAGGTGCCAGAAACTCACCTTTCACACCTTTGCTACCAAATTTAAACAGTACAGTATTTAGCAAAGGAGTTTGGCTAGGAAACAGACCCTGTGGGACATTTCATGGAAGTGGAGTAGCTCAATTCTCCACGCCATCCCAGTCATCCTAACCCTTTAAAAACAGCTACAATACAATAAATAGCCCATGCATGAGGGACAGTGGGATAACCAAGTTATGCTATTGTATCGCAGCCAACAAGGGTGAGAAATATAATTAACAATTGGACAATGAGTCCAAGTTGAGCATGAGCATATAGTCAACGAGGCACAGCCAAGTAACTTATCACTATGACAATAATGGTGAATTAAAATTTTTCTGAGCCCCAGACAGGGATTGCACTTGCAACCTTCTGATGACTGGTTAAATGGTCTAAGCACTGACCTACTGTACTTAGACTCGTGGAGAGCTAAGACATTACACTATTCATTACATTTCGTATGCTACTGCTTAGGGGCACCTGACTATCACTTTGCAATATTAGCTTTCAATGCTACATCCTCTAGTGATAAGTCTACTCTAACTCAGCCTCATTGCCTAATTGTTAATTATGTCATGGGTTTCACTTTGTAAATTAGACAGTATGTAAATATAGTATAAGAACTAGTTATTATGGGCTTCTACAAGTGATTTACTGAAGGGGGAGGAATAGCAGATATGTTGGGAGCAATCCTCCTTGGGTCTTCACTTACGATACCAATTCTTTGATTCACAGTTCCCTCAGAACTGGCTCTTTTCTCAAACACATTCAAGAGAAGTTTAGGGATATAGCTAGTATACATTTTAGGCTTCAGGACTTGAACATGGCAGCAGCATAAAAATTGAGAAGCATTTTGGCAACATCCTTGTCGGTCTTCACATTATTTTTATCCCTAAATTCCCTCCATCGCGTAAAAGTATCAAATAAATACACTCAGGAGACATCCCTTCTAGTACAATATTCTTTTCTACTTGCTGCTTTGTCCGGATTGCCCGTACTCGACGGATTCGGATTCGAACTCGAAGGATTTGAATCGACAATCTTGCAGAATTCTTGCTCGATACGCGTATAGCAGATTGGTTCGACTGGGAACCTGGGAACGACAACATCCGGTGGAGGCTCCTACGATAAACATGCGCAGAACGGACTGTAACCCCCCTTTAAATTCGGAAAAACAGAAAATATTTAAACATGTTTTGAAACACACGTTTCCAAATGTAATATGACACGCGACACCTATACGCGATATCTGGACATGCACTGATTCACTGAACAGTTCAACATATTGATATCTTATCGGTATTTGCTCTATTCGGTTCTTAATAATAATATATATTATATTTGCATTTTGTAGTTGTTGGACTAATGAGGCAACAATGCCATGGCCAACCGTTTTGAAATAGCTCGTCATCTTTTACGTGGTAGGTCTTTCGCGATCAGGCGCCTGCGTGTGCAGCAACCTCGTACCCAGGCTCTTTTCAACCCGCCGCGCGAGAAAAGACCCTGGTATATCATGGTCACGTGACTACCAAAATCTGGTTGTGACAAATTTTGTTTGGCAGGGGTGGGGTAGAGAGGATTCGAAGCTTTCGTTTGAAAGAAATATCGTTTGAGAAAATACTTCGATCTTGAATTCAAGACTTCAGCGCTAAGTGGGTACGATATGATTTATGATTATGTTCACAAGAGACGGATAACGTTGAAGATGTAACGTTACTGCTGATTGGCTACTATAAAGCCAATCAAAGGACCGGAAAGCCATGTGCTAAAAGTGTGTGGGGAGATTTAGGACCGGGTGATTCGAGCTTGGTCTGGATTGTACAACAAGCTATTTAGTAAACATAATAAACCTTTTCTATAACCAAAGTTAACATAACTTTACATGGTGTCAGAAGTAGAAGAACAACTTACTATAATAAGGAACGTCACAAAGCAATGTCGGATTCAGAGCAGCCATCGACGGCTAACGCAGCAGTAAACCAGCCGAACATAACAACACCACAAATGTTCACGAGCAAAGTGCCGATACCAAAGTACCGTTCACAAGGAAAGGAGTCAGGGAAAATTTTCGCCACTATGCAAATCGACCACCATCCCGTGAGAATGCTTGTAGACTCTGGGACCTCTTGCAATGTCATTCCTGCCAAATATATTCCGAAGAGCACACTAATTCGCCGTACAAAGAATAAATTGGTCATGTATTCCAAGTCCACAATGCCAGTGATTGGAACTGCACGACTGAAGCTGGTAAACTCCAAGAACGCGACAACCCATTGGGCAGATTTCACCATTGTAGATGGCGATTACACACCATTACTGGGTTCAACTACTGCACAACAAATGGACCTGCTAACTGTACAGTATGAAAACATTCTAAACACTGTAACCCACATCAAACCAGAGCAGAAGGAGACGAACTGCCGTGGAGACCTGGAAAGTGTAATAGAGTCGTACGCTGATGTATTCGACGAATCTCTCGGGAGTATGGAAGGGAAAGTACACCTGAAAATCAATCCAGATGCAAGACCTGTAATCATGCCACCACGACGAATGCCAGTTGCCATTAAGGACAAAGTCAAAAAAGAATTGGAAAGACTTACAGAAAGAGGTGCAATTACACCAATCCAGGAACCAACAGATTGGGTTTCGAGCTTGATAACAACAACGAAGGCAGATGGGAATATTCGACTATGCATCGATCCACATCATCTCAATCCCGAGCTGAAACGAAGCCATTATCCTCTCCCTATTATCGAAGAGATTCTACCTGAATTACCAAAGCCAAAGTTTTTTCGAAAGCCGATCTTCGAGAAGGATTCCTTCAAGTTAGTCTACATGATACCTCGAGCAGACTGGCAACTTTCCAAACGCCATGGGGAAGGTACAGATGGCTTAGGATGCCATTCGGAATCTCGCCTGCTCCAGAACTATTCCAAATGAAGCTGGATCAAAATTTGGAAGGGATAAAAGGGGTTTTCAAGATAGCAGATGACATCCTCATCACGGGCCAGGGAGATACAGAGAGTGAGGCTGAAGAGGACCATGACAGAAATCTTGCAAATTTTCTTGACCGCTGCCGAGAGAGACAGATCAAATTGAACAAAGCAAAGTTCAATTTCAAGTGCCAAGAAGTCTCCTTTATTGGACACCAACTTACGAAGGACGGTCTGAAACTTGACTCACGAAAGGTTGACGCGATCCTGAAGATGGAGAAACCCAAGGATGTTGCACGAGTCCAAAGGTTGATTGGCCTCGTGAAATACCCAGCCAAGTTCCTTGAAAGTCTTTCGCAGATGTGCGAACCAATCAGACGCCTAACCCACAAAGAGACGCAGTGGAATTGGACCCATGAACACGACGAAGCCTTCGAGAGAATCAAAGCGGCTGTGACAACAGCCCCTGTCCTGCAATACTTTGACTCAAGCAAGCCAACCGAGGGTTGTGGAGACGCCTCGTCGCAAGGACTCGGATTTGTGCTGACGCAAGAAGACCATCCAATATCGTATGCAAGCCGAGCCTTAACTACTGCTGAACAGCGCTATTCGCAGATCGAAAAGGAACTTCTTGCTCAGGTCTTTGGCCTGGAACATAACCATTATTACACTTATGGCAGAAGAATAACTCTGTGGACAGACCACAAACCACTAGTCTCTATCGCAAAGAAGCCACTGGCTTCACCACCTAAACGCCTCCAGCGACTCCTTCTCCGCTTGCAACAGCACGACGCCGAGATCCAATACCGAACGGGCAAGGAGATGTATCTGGCAGACACCCAATCGAGGGCATTCCTGCACAACAACCAAAGATCTGAAGCCGAGGAAGAAGTCGAGAGCATACACGTGGTTGATTATCTAGCAATCTCATGGCGAGAAATGGTGGACATAGAGAGGCGGAGCTAAAGCCCTATTAAACTAGTACCTAGGTCGCGCGGTCGTTACAGTTCCGCGGTTCAGAAGAAAAGAGAACAACTAATTTATGCATTGTTGGATGAAATCTTCATTCGATGATCAGAAAATACTGAAGCTTTGAGATTGAAAACCGCAACAACGACAAATACAGGCTAGAAATGAAGAATATCATCGAAAAGACGGATCTTTATAGCATCCGAATCAGATCGAAACTTGTACGAAAATAGTATACCTCTGTTTGATTTTCGATAACTTGAGCAGCAAGGTTGGTACAATTTGTATATTCGCCATATTGGCTTATGTTAGACTTGTTCTCAAAATAGTATATCAAAAACCGCAACGGATTTAACATCTGTGACACATCGCTCATGATATTTACATCGCAGATGTGTTGCACTATACGATTCAGATTGAAACATTTGAAATAATTTAAAAATTGACACTGCTAAGACGATTGTTTCACTCATCCTCTGTGTAAGTCCTATTAATCTTGCAGAACTTTTCTAGTCAAAATTTTTGTAAGTGGGCATGCATTACGCGCATGCGTGACCATTATTTCTCGCCATGTCCAAGCAGCAACTTGAGGAGATCCAGAAAGAAACGTTAAAAGACCCAACCCTACAAGTAGTAAAGAAGACCATTCTGGAAGGGTGGCCAGATAGTAACTCTACAGTGCCCATGCAAGCCCGCCAGTACTACAGTATTCGCAGCGCATGATGATATCCTGTTCAAGGGGCAGAGGTGCATCATTCCACAGAATTTACGACAAAAGATCAAAGAACGACTGCACAGCTCCCATGTCGGGGTGCAAGGATGTCTAAGGCGAGCTCGTGAAGTTGTGTATTGGCCTGGGATGAACAAAGACGTGACGGGGTATATACAGAAATGTGACATATGCAACACCTTCTCGGCAGAGCAACAAAAGCAGCCTCTCATCACCCATGACGTACCAGATCGACCGTGGCAAAGAATCGCCTGCGACATATTCATGCTGGATGGGAAAGACTACCTGTGCACCGTAGACTTCTATTCAGGATACTTCGAAGTGGACCGCTTAGAGAAGAAGACTGGGAAAGCGCTAATAAAGAAGCTAAAACGCCACTTCTCGAACCAGGGGATACCAAACAAGTTATTCAGTGACAATGGTCCGCCCTTCAACTCTCTTGAATCCAAAGAGTTTGCGGAACAGAATGATTTTGAGTTGAAGACAAGTTCACCAAACTATCCCCAAAGTAACGGCCGCGTGGAGAATGCCGTGAAGACAGCTAAACACCTCCTAAAGAAATCCATCAGCGCAGGACAGGACTTTTACCTAACGCTCCTAGACTGGCGTAATACCCCGTCCGAAGGCATGGACAGCTCTCCAGCGCAACGACTTCTTGGTAGAAGAACAAGAACACTACTTCCAACGACAGCCCAGTTACTGAAACCGGAAACCCAGCCAAATGTACCAGCGAAGTTGCTCAACAGGAAAGAACTGCAAAGGAAATACTACAACCGCAGTACGAAGGATCTTTCTCCTCTCCAAAAGGGTGATACTGCACGTGTACACCCTTTATCAACTGACAAGCACGACCGTTGGTTCAAAGCCCAGGTAGAAGATAAGGTAGACATCCGTTCTTATATTGTCCGTAAAGAAAATGGCCAAGCATATAGAAGAAATCGAAGACATCTAAGAGCGACAAAAGAACCATTTGACAAGTCAGACATCGAAGAAGCATTCACACCTGAGTGGCAGAGCCAAGTGTCACAACGCCCAAACCAGGAACAACAAACCCAGCCATGCGCTAATACAGCAGAAGATACATCCATGCAGTGGATCTGTAATCCAACCAGATACAGTGCGTGATCCAAGCGAAGATGCATCCAGAGGATCTGTAATCCAACCAGATACAGTGCATGATCCAAGCGAACATGAGATACAGACAAGGAGTGCGCGTACAGTAAAGCTTCCCAGTCATCTTAAGGACTTTATTCTAAAGTAGATATAAGCTAACTAACTAGAGATATACGGACACGTTCAGATAGGACAACAAACAGTCAGTTCATATTTTATTCAAATATCATGTTTCTTAAGGAAGGAAAGGTGTAACGATACTGCTGATTGGCTACTATAAAGCCAATCAAAGGACCGGAAAGCCATGTGCTAAAAGTGTGTGGGGGGGATTTAGGACCAGGTGTTCGAGCTTGGTCTGGATTGTACAACAAGCTATTTAGTGAACATAATAAACCTTTTCTATAACCAAAGTTAACATAACTTTACAGAAGAGACTCGCGCCGCAGAGAAGCGAAGCAAAGAAGCAGATCGCAGACGGTAAATAATTCACCATTTCAAATTCACCTAAGTTATTCCTTCTCTAGCGGCTCAAGATTTCGACTATAATGCTTATTCTTATACACAACTTGTTTTGATGTGAATACTATACGTAAATTACCGAGGTGTACAGCAGAGAGAAATTCGAAGCATTCGGACCGACGATCGTCGACATTTACCCAGACGGCAGTCTGAAGTTTTAATTTGAATAAACAACCCCGAGGAAAATATCTCAGCGCTTTGTATTTTTTACGATTTATTTGGTGTGATGTATGTTGCCGATAACTTTTCGTTACTGTGAAATTAATGATCAGCCCTCAAGTTTGAGTACTGAATATCTTTGTAGATTTCACTTGTTTATATCAAACATTTGCCTAGTCCTGTGCGAGACAAATCAGTTTCTCAAGTGGGTTCAACGACGCAGTGTAAACAGTATCAGACTAGCTTTCTCTCCGCTCCACACTTCGATAAGTTGCGTAGTATTCACATCAAAACAAGTATAGTGTGTGTAAGGATAGCATTATAGCAAAAAACCCTGAGCAGCTAGATAAGGAATCCGAATTTAAAACGGGAAAAATATTTACCACCTGCCGTCATTGCTTTTCGCTTTTCTTCGCCGTCAGTCGCTCGTACGTCACCCGTTTCCTGTGAACATATTAAATCAGAAATCATAGCCATATACATTGTACCCACTTAGCGCTGAACTCTTGAATCCTAGATCGAAGTACGAAGTATTTCCTCAAACGGTAAAATCTTTCAGGCAAGAAGCTTTAAATCCTCTCTACCCCACCCCGGTCCAAACAAAATTTGTCACAACCAGATTTTGGTAGTCACGTGACCATGATATACCAGGGTCTTTTCTCCGCGCGGCGGTTGCGTGTTCAGTTGTAAACACATGTAAGCCTTTATACTGATCAACTATAACTCAGTCACTGGCAAAAGGTAAAGCTATTCAAACAAGGAGAAAGCCGTTACTAGGTAAACAGTACGTATATGTTCTTTGACGTATTGTGGCCCTTTGTTGTGTTTCTAGTGCTCAAGTCAAACTTCATAGGTACTGATGTTAACACGGCGCGCATGTTTTCGCGTCTGTAATAAATTCGTCTATTCTGTTTTCATGGACAAACCTTGTCAGCAACACGCAAGGCCTGACGGGATGATGCAATAATGCAATTTTGTGGACCCCCCCCCCCCAAAAAAAACAAAACAACACAAAAAAAACCCAAAACAAACACAAACAAACAAACAAAAAAAAAACAACAAAAAAACAAAACAAAGCCGAAACCTGGACTCGGCCTACCGCAGGTAGCCCAAGTAATAAACCATTTTTAGCCAAAACTATATATATATATATATATATATATATATATATATATATATATATATATATACGGAGCTTTATGTTTTATTTGTTAAATATATATATATATATATATATATATATATATATATATATATATTTAACAAATAAAACATAAAGCTCCGTGCGTATGTACTCTTATAAAGTTCGTTTGACGTCATTTGAACACGAAAGAAGTTGAGTAGAGGCACGAGTCGATACCCGAGTGCCTTTACACTTCTTTCGTGTTCAAATGACGTCAAACGTACTTTTATAAGAGTACGTATGCACAGGAGCGGTACGTTTTATTTGTTTTATAAAATAAGAAGAGGCTTAATAAGGAAAATAAGAGAGATTTTGGCTTGCTTTTCCGGCCAGCTGACGCCATTCTACGTCATTCATGATCTCTGTTCTCTTATAAATGCACGGAGCCCAACCAATCAGAGCGTGCGTAGAGGGCACCTTATTTTATATATATATATATATATATATATATATATATATATATATATATATATATATATATATATATAAATATATATATATACGTGTGGGTTTTGGTCTACGAAACGCAAAGAGTGCTCGATAACATATAGTTAGAGCAAATATAGATTTGAAGATTCTTTTTTAGATGAAACATGCCTGTAGCAGACTTTTGAGGTAAGCGAAAATATATATATATATGTATATATCCTTATTAATCTTATTTCCAACATATTAACTTTTGTTTCCATATTAATTTTTTCGCTACAGGGCCTTTTTTTTCAATTTTGTTTGTTTTTCATATTTTCCTAAAGCTAAACTATTATGTAGACCTTAAATGAAGTAGTTACAGCGTTTTCCTTTTGTGTCACGCAGCTCAGTTGGACGCAGGCTCAAGTCTTTAATCTTCAGCATATTTTTAGTTTTGAGCTGCTGGAAATTTATATTTGATATATTTTTGATATATTTAGTTGGAAATCAAAAGGAGGTGTGTGGAGAGTTGATATTGGATGCAGAGCTGTATGAAACGTGAAGGATCTGCAATGAGTAAAAATTCTGACTTGACGAAAAGGAGTTCTAGCATGAATGGAAAAAAGTCTCATAGGTGTCGAGCCTGCACCAAGACATTTGGCAGTTTAGCAAGTTTAAGGCGTCATATGGTATTACATTCTGAAGAGAAACCATTCAAATGTGATGTCTGTGAGAAGACTTTTACTTATTCAAGTCGCTTACTATATCATAAAAGAACACATACCGGAGAGAAACCATTCAAATGTGATGTCTGTCAGAAAACATTTTCCCACTCAAGTAGCTTAGTATGTCATAAAAGAAGACATACTGGAGAGAAACCTTTCAAATGTGATGTCTGTAAGAAGACATTTTCTTATTTAGGCATCTTAATAGCTCATAAAAGAACGCATACTGGAGAGAAACCTTTCCAATGTGATGTATGTGACAAGACATTTTCCCATTCAAGTACTTTAATACATCATAAACGAACACATACTGGAGAGAAACCATTCAAATGTGATGTCTGTAAGAGGACATTTTCCCAGTCAAGTAACTTACGATCTCATAAAAAAACACATACTGGAGAGAAACCTTTCAAATGTGATTTCTGTACCAAAATGTTTGGTCGTTTAGCTACCCTGCAACATCATAAAAGAACACATACTGGAGAGAAACCATTCAAATGTGATGTCTGTAAGAAGACATTTTCCCAGTCAAGTAACTTACTATATCATAAAAGAACACATACTGGAGAGAAACCATTCAAATGTGATGTCTGTAAGAAGACATTTTCCCAGTCAAGTGATTTACTATATCATAAAAGAGCACATCCTGGGGAGAAACCATTCAAATGTGATGTATGTAAGAAGACATTTTCCCAGTCAAGTAACTTACTATGTCATAAAAGAACACATACTGGAGAGAAACCATTCAAATGTGATTTCTGTGTGAAAACATTTGCTCGTTTAACTACCTTGCAATATCATAAAAGAACACATACTGGAAAGAAACTATTCAAATGTGATGTCTGTAAAAAAACATTTTCTCATTTATTTAACCTCCAAAGTCATAGAAAAACACATGGCAAGAAACAATTCAAGTGTGATATGTGTGACAAGACATTTTCCCAGTCAGGTAACTTACAATATCATAAAAGAACACACACTCGAAAGAAACCTTACACTTGTGATATCTGTGACAAAGTGTTTCCCCATCATTCTAGTTTTGTAAATCATCAAAAGACACATAACACAGGAAAAAGTTTCAAGTGTAATTACTGTAACATGAATCTTGATTGTAAAGCATTTGATCGACATTTGTTGACCCATGAACTTGAAGCCACAGAACCAAATGGGATGCAGTACATATGTTTGAAATGTGATGTCACATTTGATTTAGCTAGTGCATTGGTAAAGCACATGACTGAACTTCATTAACCCTTTCCCTATGGTGGTGGGCTCTTAGTACATGTATTGAGATTACTCACCAAGGCATGAACTCTAGTAGTGAAAGGGTTAACTCTTTCCCTACCATGGTGGCCTTTTAATATTTTACTCTGGCTAATGCCATATGAGTTTACTTGTCCAGGGATGAACTCTAGGAGGAACGTGGTTCTGTCTAGTTTACCAGAAGTAAGTGCATTTTGTGTAATACTGTCGATGTACCGTGTATTTTGAAACCACAGGTAGTGGTTGAACACCATAACAATTGTTCCTTACAATTAATCCTGGTTGATGTAAGTAATTAGTATCATACTGCTTGTGACTAATAAATTTTATTATAATGAGGGTTTATCAAGTCTGATGCCATGAACGCCATGCCTTCTGATTGGCCAATAATTTTTTGGTAGGCAATGGACAATTCCCATTCTAGCAGTGCATCATGGGAGTTGTGTTTGTGCCTTTACTTTTTGGCAAAATGGCTGTCATCTGGTGGGCTTTTTGCTTAGAACAAAACTGACTGTTTTAGCACTTTTATCTTTGACACAGAAGAATTTTGAAATTCTCAGATGTGGGTTTAAGTGCGGTTTATTAAAAAAAATATTCAGCTTGCTTTGCACCAATAGCCTCAGTGAAGGCCCACTTACACTACGCTTGATTTTTTGGTACTGCTCGACTATATTGTTACCCGTACAAATTTTATCCGTGCTCGGACCTTGTACATAGGTACTGTAGTCTGAGCACGGATAAAATTGGTACGCGTGCCATTTTTACCTGGAACGTTTTCCCTACGCTAAAGCAAGAAACGTGAAGCTTTAATACTCTGAAGATGAGATCGAAAATGCGGTTGGAAAATGAAAGTTGTATATTTTTTTGACAAGTCTGACATTTTTGAAGAGAAGTCTAAAGGCCATATAGAACATTTTGTTTGAGAGTGACTAACTCAGTTGATCGCAAACTTTCATGCTAGCGAGCACATGTTTCCTATCCTCGCTGATTTTGTTTACTACCTCCACCAGCTAGGAAGTTATGTTTTTACCTCTTTATTTCTGTCTGTTATTCTGTTTATTAGTTAGTTAGTTTTTGTTTGTTTGTTTGTTTGTTTGTTTGTTTGTTTGTTTGTTTGTTTGTTTGTTTGTTTGTTTGTTTGTTTGTTTGTTTGTTTGTTTGTTTGTTTGTTTGTTTGTTTGTTTGTTTGTTTGTTTGTTTGTTTGTTTGTTTGTTTGTTTGTTTGTTTGTCTGTCTGTCTGTCTGTCTGTCTGTCTGTCTGTCTGTCTGTCTGTCTGTCTGTCTGTCTGTCTGTCTGTCTGTCTGTCTGACTGTCTGTCTGTCTGTCTGTCTGTCTGTCTGTCTGTCTGTCTGTCTGTCTGTCTGTCTGTCTGTCTGTCTGTCTGTCTGTCTGTCTGTCTGTCTGTCTATCTGTCTGTTTGTCGCCAGGATATCTCAAAACGTATTGCACCGATTTTCATGAAAGTTTGCAGGGTTGGCAATAGACCAACGACCAATCCATTAAATCTTGGTTGAATTTAGGCAAAATTTGGATGTGAAATTAATAAAAATCTGACCGCAAGATTCTACGTGTAGAAGAAATTATTGATTGCGCTCATTATCCTCATTTTATGCAAATATTTTTGCATAATTTTTGTACGAGTGCAATCATTATACAATTATTGGATGAGGTTGTGCATGATATCAAGAGTTATCAAGGCCGAGGTTTGTGTTATCTGCCGAAGTCGAAGGCTGAGGCGGATAGCACAAACCTCGGCCTTGATAATTCTTGATATCATGCGATAACCGAATTCAGTAATTGTTTTATTATACAATTATAAATGTAGAAGCCTTTCGAAAGTTTTTTACAAAGTTAGGTAAAAATAGTAAATATTCATACCGTCTTCACTTCGAGGTTCGCTAACTCTTTTCGCTTTCAAATACAATTTTCTCTTTCAAACACTGCTTTAAACTCTAACAGCTGTATGTGTAGCTCGCTTGTTTTTTCTTGGTGGTTTTAACGTCAACAAAACGTGCCAAATCCGCCGGATTAATCCGCTTCTGATCTTCACTCCTAAGGACGGCCGCCATGTTTGTTTTGTTCAAACCTCTGGCCAGCGCGTCATAGCTACAGATAATTTTTGATATTTTGTAGGTGGCAAGATATCAAGAATTATCTGTAGGTTTTTGGCCAATCACAGTCGAGATTGTATCAGTATTGTATCATAAATACACTTAATGTTTGCTCCCAAGGGAAACAGTTAGTTTTGCTTTCCCAAGAGTCTAAATGTTTCCCGAGACGATGTCTCGAGAAACATCGAGACTCGATCAGACATTAAGTGCTTTTTTGTATACAGTGTAGTTAGAGTTTCGCTGAAAAATTTCGACGTTTATCAAGGGAAAGTACACAAAAGACAATCTGAAAGACTTACCAAAACAGTTCGCCTGGCTCCGTAATTTCGCTTCAACCAAATACAAACATGAGTCTCAAAACAAAAGAACTGCAATACATTTCTCCAGTTAATCTTCACACATGCTTTGAAGACCTATAAATATTCTTTTTTCGTACCAAACAAGTTTTTGCTTATAGGATACCGCCGGCGCGAAGGGTTCAAAGTTCTAGTGGGCAACAATTGACAAATGTATTGCCCGAGCAGGCAATAAGTTCTCAATTGTTGCCCGCTTAGTGTACATTGAAATTTTTGCTAAGGTCATGTAACTACAAACCAACCAATGACAGTCATCGTTAGTATACACGAGGCTATCATATTGGAATATGAAACCTATGTGAATATATAGTTTGTACGCGTTTTATCTCCTGTCGACCTCTGTCTAACAGAAGTCCCATTCTAATCTTAAACGAATTATTTTATAATTCACCGATTCACAGAAGAACTCTTGCCACTACATTTGAACACTAAACCTGAATGTTTATATACAGAGTGAAACGCTAAATATTACTTCAAAATGCGTCAGTGTGCTAAGGGTGAATACGTACAGACATAACTAAAGCTGAGCACATGTTCATTATGGGAATATTACCGTTGAAAATACTATTTATTTAATACTAGATCTTCGTTTGCCCAAAGATAGTAATATGAAGCGAAAGCGAAGGAAAGTGGTGGGCACCTACTGCGCATATGAAGCACTTTGACTTAAAAATTCAGTATACGGCGTCTGTCTTTTCAAAACCGCTTTATATGTTATTATAAGTAATAACATGACTTTTCGGGAAATTAGCGATTAAATTTCCCCTTTGCCTCGAGAAGATTTGTAAAAGTCCTCCTTTGAGAATCTTACCGACAGGAAATTTACACGTTTGATCAGAGACGTTGCATCTAATTTTCCCGTGCATGTTGATGAGGGGAAAAATATGCAAGCGGGAAATTTAGAAGAAACCAAAGGATTTCTTTGTCTTCTAATTTTCCCTCATCAACATGCATGGGAACATTAGAAGACAAAGCATAAAGTTCCCTCTTGCATGAGCGAAATACGAGGTTTACATTCCCTCGGAGAACAAAAGAATCCGAGGCGATCATGGTATTACAATAAATATCGGCGAAATGTGCGATGAAGAACACGACTCTGACAGCGCTTATGGTTTTCCTATTACAGAAGCCAACTAGACCATATCTTGCAGTCATAAAAATAAAAATGTTTGTAAGAATTTTCTTTAGTTTTTAAAACTAAAGAAAATTCTTACCAACGGTGATCGCGGTATATATTCATATAGTCACGCGCTTGGTTCGTGATCTGTTATTCACTCCACCGGATGCCGCCTCATTAATATTCAGCGTGACGAATGCGTGACGAACGCGTGACGAACGCGTGACGAAAGCGTGACGAACGCATGACGAATGCATTGCGAACGCATTGCGAACGGACTACATGATTGGGCAAGACTGGGATAATCAGTGCGCATGGACTAGGCTATCATCCAATATGAAACCTACGAGTGTCTAGTTATACGATTTTTTACCCGCTTTATCTCCTGTCGACGTCTGTCTAACAGAAACCCCATTCTAGTATTAGGCGAATTATTTTACAATTAACCGATTCACAGAAGAATTATTGCCACTACATCTGAGCGCTAAACCTGAATGTTGACGCATACACGGCAGATATTATTTCTGTCAGACGCGAGTGCGCTTGAAGGCAAATACACGATATAACTAAGGCTAAGATTTACTTTAAATAAATGTTTCCCGCCATCAAATGTACTAATGATACTTAACCTTCTTTACCCAACTTGCCAAAAATAAAAATATATGAAAAAAAAGCAAAGGAGAGTGGAGAGCATCTATTGTGGCTATTAAACACTTTTTATCTTACAATTCGCCTGTATACGGCGTCTATAGATTGTTCTCTCACAATATATGATCGACAACATAACTGAAATAACGCAGATGGTTTCCTCCTAACAAAGACTAGGTAGACCATAAATAATTATAAAACTGAACACCCTATGACCCCGGTGATACCCCCAAACACCCCCCAAGGGTACCCCAATCACCCCCGGGCACCCCATCACCACAATGATACCCTAAACTCCCCCTTGGAATACACAGTCCTAAAACTATAGTCCTTATCATATAATCACAGTCATAGTCATGTGTGATAGTCATATTGTCATGTAGCCAAGCCTATAGTCCTTATCATCCTCTTATCGTCCTTATATTTCTCTTATCTTCCTCTTATCTTCCTCTTATGTTTCTCTTATCTTCCTCTTATCTTCCTTTTATCCTCCTTATTTTCCTCTTATGTTCCTCTTCAGGGGCGGATTTAGCATACATCAGACCAGTCACGCGAATGACGTAAAAAATCACAAGAATAATTGCGCAATCAGACAATATTTTAATCTCAAGAGTTCTTTGGAGAGATTGGGTTTCAAATTCGCTTTTATCTTAGTTTGCGAGTCAAGCAAACACCGAGCAGAGATGACCGGTGGTCAGCGTTCGCTTTGAAAGTTTTGCTGGATCTGCACCATGGCAACCACTTTTTTGCTGGATTTGCCTCAAACCTGATTGGCTCTCGCGTTGATTTCAAGGGCTTTGCTGGATCTGCACCATGGCAACCACTTTTTTGCTGGATTTGCCTCAAACCTGATTGGCTCTCGCGTTGATATCAAGCGTTTTGCTGGATCTGCACCATTGCTGAGTCAGCTGAGTACATGGAACTGATCGAAGCTTCTGTGTTTCAGTCATGAGTTCTGTGGCAAGCGTTTTCGAACGGGTTTTAGCTGCTTTTAACAGCAACGATGAAGACATACTTCGAACAATCTACGATGATTTGTCATCAAGTTTACACGATCGCCGATTTCTTTCAAGCGAGGAAAATTTAAACGCGATTGGAAGCATTTCGAGCTTCTTGAGCAGGAATTTTGGCGCGGAGTCATTTATTCCCAAGCATGCCAAACCAACGAAGAAAGGAAACTGGTCATGCACTGCTGTAAGGTAAGTTAAGGTCGTCTTGTTTCATTTCAAATCTACAAACAGTCTAGTGTCGAATACATGTGTTTTTGTCCAGTTTCAATATCGTACTATAATATCATTTTGCGTCCTAGTGAAGTCTGAGTTCAGAGTTCAGACATAATATTATTCAGCATGGCGGCATTAGCATATTTCACGCTTGCCAACCAGCAGCTCTTGTATGTGAATTTGGAATGAAGGATCAATGAATTGATTCTTAAGGCAAGGTTTAGTCCGACTTTAAATTTTATCGGACCTTTCTTTTCATGATTTTGAAATGAATACTGTTTACTGTCAAGTAAATTACCTTAACCCAACTGAATAAAATACGTTTCACCTGAAAACAGATCATCTACAGACAACATCCAAAATTTCCCCCCCCCTTCCCCCCCCCCCCCCCCCCACCCGTCACAAAAAAATAATCAAACCTTGAACTATATTCCTGTTATACGGTCCTGCATATTTCTCAAATTGTATATTGAAAACTCACATTCGATTAATCTCAGAAAATGATTACGTGTCCTCTTTTTTCAGACAATCTTGGAAAAAATATTCGTAGACTTTTTGAAAACTATATGCAAATTTAAGAATGCGTTATGAAAATATGCGTGTTCCTCCAAACGCATCCGCTTATTGCCATAAAATTGCCTCCCCCTCCCCCCCTACACAATGTTGGTTAAGGTAAAGTCGATTTGTAAATCATATCGTCTAAATACCAACATTGTGTAGGGGGGAGGGGGGAAATAGTATAAAAATTCAAAAAGTCCACGAATTTTTTTCCAGGATTGTACATGAAGTTGCTTGTGGGTTTTCGTCCCATTTGAGGCAGCACTTCACTTGCGATAGTAATTTCTAGTAGTGCGCATGCTCTCGGGTTACTCTAAATCTTGAAGGGGAATTATCATTTTTGCCTCATTGTTTAAAGATAGAAAGATTTAAACGTTTGAATTACAATGCCTACATAAGCAATAATCTTCAGTTTTATTCGCTGGAGTAAACGCTACTTGATTGCAGATAGATAAGCAAATTTAATTTTTTCATTGGAGATGGCTGGCCAGGAACCAGCAGTTTCCACGAAAACAACTAAAATTCCACAGCAAAACGTATTTTATTTAATACTATAAGCACGCAAAATTTGAGCACTTTCTATCGTTTATTTCTAGAGATATTCCTAATTTTACGATTTTCATTTCTCTGGTTTAAAGAAAATGACGTCATCAGCCATATAATTTGCACATTTCCAAAACGTGAATATATCTTGAACGAGATGAGATTTTACAAACCTCTCTCCTCCGCAGAGGCTTCTATTCTGGTTAGTTGCAGGCAATTGTCGCAGGCGCGCGGGCTATCGTAAAGCGCGCGGGGAACGTCGGGAAGGTGGAAAAAGCGGCGAGAAGGGGCGAGAAGCCTCTGCCAGATAATGTGCGGTCCTGTGGCAGGATTTGCGGTTCTGCCGTAAGTGCTACTAAATGGCATAAAAACCCGACGATTTGGGGGAAATTCAGCACTCCCTTCAAGATCTAATATCAAAGGTTAGCATGACGATTTTCGTGAAGAAATAGTGCGATTACATGAATTTATTTGATTTTTGCTGTTATTTACGTGTCTGCCATTTTAAATCAATTTAGATGTAAACTATATTTCAATTAATTTAGACTTCTTTATTCTCTTTACGATAACCATAATGCAGAAGAAGATATAGAATGCTTTGCAATAAGTGCAAGTACGCCGGAGAAGGATTTTTTAACATCGAATTTCAAGTCGGCAGACGAACTGAATACGAAGAGATTTCAGTAAAGTAACAAATCGGCGGTTCTCTGGTCATGAGAGATAGCGACGATAGTTTGCACGAAGTACAATGTTTTCTTCAAGATCTAAGTCTAGAATGTTGCTCTGGACGTTATTAGTTCTGAATTCTTCTATGGAAATCACCTACGGAACGAATCCAAAAATTCGAAACGCTGCCAGACTGACAAACGTTTTAATATCGAACGTTGAATCGTTGATAAACAAAGCCGACGAACATGCAGCGCTAACTTTCTACATTACACCAAGCTCGCAAACGTCCCACATGCACTACGTATATACGTGCAACTTACCATAAGTAAGATCTATGTTTACAACAGTTCAGTGTCTTTTGATATAAACTTTCTCGGCTAGCGTTTGTTTACATGTTTAATTGCATAATTCAAAACTGGAAAATCCTGTCCTTGTGTAACAATATTAACATTCTCGAGTTGAGAATTGTCTGCCAGCAATTTAAATGTGTCTTTTATTGACAATTTATGGATTTCCAACTTTTCCGTAAGTTAAATTTGATTATATATTGAAATTCCGAGTCTGGTGCCTAGTCCATCACGGAATTTTGGCGCCACATTGACAACATTATCTGGCAGAGGCTACTTTTCTTTCCCTCTTCCCATCATTCCTCGCGCGTCTTCTCCCTCGCCCGCATGCCCGCGCCTCTGCGGAGGAGAGAGTTTACAAACCACAAACGTCGTTCATCCTCATTGTAAATGCACTTTATAATAAGCTCAAAAAAAGACTGACGATTTTTCATCATAGTGACACTTTAAATAATTATTTCCGAAATTTGACAAAACAAAAATTAAGGAATTAAGGCCTTTTGGGAATTAAAATATTACGTATATATCCCTTCAAAAAGAACAGAAACAAAGCAACGTTTATGTAAAAAGAACAACATTTTGCAGTAAAATAAAAGTTGTGTAATGTTTAATAGAGTACTTGAACAGATTAAAGTATTAAAGTAGATTAATAGAAATTTGAGATAAGTGATTAATTAAGGACCGAACAAGAGAACAAGGAAATGATTGATATAGACGAGGTATAAGAGATTGCGGAACACGTTGTGAGAGCGATAGGAATATAAATAAAGTTGTAAAGCGCACATATTGTCGATTGTTACATTGGTGCCGTGACCAGGATTATGGCAAAAGCAACGCTAGCGTTACCGGAGGTTTTTGGAGATGGTGATTTCGATCTGTGGCTTCGCAAGTTCGAAGTTTGTGCCGTCGCAAACGGGTGGAAGGACGACGACAAATTGAAGAGGCTACCGACTCTCCTAACTGGCAAAGCGTTCGTTGTGTTTGAACGTTTACCGGCTGCCAAGAAAGAAGACTTCAAGGTTCTTATTAAAACACTGAACGATTCGTTCGGGGGAAGCGATACAGGAAGGTATGTGGCGATGACAGAATTCCGCAGTCGCAAAAGAAAGCCAGCCGAAGACTTGGATGTTTACGCGTTTGCCTTAGAAAGCGCGTTGCGTCGCGCAATGCCCGATGTAGGAGAGGGAGACCGCAATGCCCTGTTGCGCCAACAGTTCATCGAAGGAGTACAGGAAAATCTGCGGATCCAACTTCTACAAAGGCCGGCGTCGTCTTATGAAGAAACCATAACCGTGGCGAAGCAACTTGATATGGCTTCTTCGTTGTGTCAGTCATCGACTTCGACCCCTGCTGGCATCAACGCGGCGATTAACGAGTCAAGCAACAACAGACAAGAAGCACTGATTTCTACACTGGTGGAGAAAATCGAGAGCCTTACTGCGAGAGTCGATGAACTCTCAACACAAAGCTTTGCAGTCCACGCGATAAACTCGCGCCAATCGTCGCGTCGACCCCGGGGAGCATGCTTTTCTTGTGGTCAGTTTAATCATCGGGCAGCAGAATGTCCGACGCGACAAACGCAAGATGCGTGCTACGTGTGTGGCCGACGTGGTCACTTCGCCAGAGATTGCTACGACCGATTCCAAAACCAAAGCAAGCCAGCGGGAAACAGACGAGGGCTGACCCGTTGAATGGCCAAGGGTCAGCCCATCCTAGCGAGGCCGTCGATATCAACAGTGTGTCACCGACGGGGGTGTTCGTCAATGCTGATGTGGGGGGACATGCGATTAAGTGTTTGGTCGATACGGGGGCGACGGTTAGTTTAATAAGTAGTGAGAAAGTGAAACCGGCTGTGGTTAGGAAATGTGGTTTGGAAGCTCGGGGGATTAGTGGTGAAAAACTGAGGGTTAATGGACTGGTTGATTTATGGTTTAAGATTGGAGATAAGATTGGGCTGCATTCATTTATAGTGGTAGAGATGAAGGATAAGTGCATCATAGGGGCTGATCTTTTACGGAAAACGGGTATGGTGGTTGACGTAGCGAGAGGGAAGTTGTGGTGGGAAACGGGAGAGGCAGATTTGGTTGTGCAGGAGAACGCACCTGTAGTAAACAAGGTGACCACGTTGGTGAATCAGTACAGAGACTTGTTTGTCGACGGGCCAAACGATGAGTTGGGAAGAACTAGCGTGACCGAACACTCGATCAATACTGGAGATAATCGCCCAATTAAACAGCGACCGTACCGAACACCTGTGCATCTACAAGGGGAGGTGAACAAGCAAGTGAATGACATGCTAACACGTGGTCTCATTAGACCCAGCGATAGCCCATGGTCCTCACCAATCGTCCTAGCGCCAAAGAAGGATGGAACCTACCGTTTCTGTGTGGACTTTCGTCGAGTAAACGCAGTGACACGAAAAGACGCACACCCGATGCCCAGAGTGGATGACATTTTGGACCAGTTGGGAGGAGCCAAGTATTTCACCACCCTAGATCTGGCTTCTGGCTATTGGCAAGTACCACTACGCGAGGAAGACAAGGCTAAAACTGCATTTTCGGTCGGACTTGCCCATTATGAGTTCAACGTCATGCCCTTTGGCCTGACGAATGCTCCAGCAACCTTCCAGCGGATGATGTGTCGTATACTCCAAGGTTGCGAGGGTTGTTTCGTGTTCATTGATGATATCATTGTGTTCGGAAGAACATTCGAGGAACATTTGCAGCGCCTAGAAGCAGTGTTCGCTAGAATCCGAGAGGCCGGACTGAAGATTCGAAGAGACAAGTGTCATTTTGCTAGCCCATCGGTCAAGTTTTTATCCCACATTGTCTCCAGTGAAGGAATTCACCGACGATGGCAACCTTCTGAGCTACGAACCATGCAGCAGCGCGACAGTGAGATCAGTCAAGTAGTAGACCAACTGAAGCAGAGCAATATTCTGCCTGAGTTGTTGGGTAAGTGGAGTGAAAATGGCATTCTTCGTCGATATAGACAGCTCTGGACGCAGTTAGAAATGGTAGACGGGATACTCCACCGAAATCTTGAAGGTGCACGACTGCTGGTGGCACCGACAGATATCAGAAACGAAATCCTACACCTGGCCCATGACGATCCGAGCGCTGGACATCTTGGATTTGCACGAACGTTTGACCATCTACAACAACGGTTCTATTGGCCTGGCATGCGAGAAGACGTCCAACAGTGGCTTATACGGTGCGATAAATGTGGACAACGCAAGACACCTGCTCCTGTCGTTAGAGCGCCCATGCAGAGCATCAAGGTCAGCCAACCAATGGAACTGTGGGCAATGGACATTGTGGGACCATTACCTGTGACTGCTCAGGGTAACCAGTACATCCTGGTAATGTCGGACCACTACACCAAGTGGGTCGAGGCCACGCCTATACCGAATCAACGTGCAGAAACTGTGGCTCAAGAATTCGTGAAGGAAGTAATCTCGCGACATGGTGTTCCGGAAAAAATCCTTACCGACCAAGGTAGGAACTTTGAGTCAGATCTGATGAAGAAAGTATTTGAAGTTATGGGGATTGAGAAGCTAAGAACCAGTGCCTATCACCCACAAACGGATGGGCAGGTAGAACGGTTCAATCGGACACTCAAAGCATTATTGACATCATTTGTTAATGATCGTCACAACGATTGGGATCTCCACCTGCCCATGGCACTATTCGCCTATAGGAACAGCCGTCATACCTCCACGGGAGTGTCTCCCTTTTTGGCAGTTCATGGGAGGGAAGCTCGAATGCCACTAGATTTCAGCCTTAGTGGTCAGGAATCCAGCACTCACGTCGTACCGGTAGCAGACTACGTTGACCAGGTTCGGCAGGTGATCCACAGGACCCACCAGAAAGTCACTGCTAACATGGAGAAGGCTCAGCAACGTCAGCAGAAGTCCTACGACCAGCACTATCGAGCAGAATCCAGTATATCTCTATCCGTTGGGCAGAAAGTATGGCTCCATAATCCAGCAGTTCCTCGAGGATGTAGTCGCAAATTTCATCGTCCTTGGAGTGGCCCATATATTATCCTAGATCGGGTTGGTGAAGTCAACTATTACATTCAACCAGTGTCTGGGCGCCAACAGTCGTTGGTGGTGCATCGAAATCGGCTGAAGTTATGTCCAACTAATTTACCACCGTGTGATAGTGAACCAGAGATAATCTACACAGAAGCGCCTGAAGTGAATCCAACTGTGGAACTGGAACCACCAGCTCCAGCACAGCCCCCAGTTGTTTTACGCCGATCGACTCGACAAAGAAATCCCCCTGACCGATATCAAGATTATGTTTTGGAAGACGTACAGATCGAGGACGCTCTGTCTTAGAGGGTGGGACAGTGTAATGTTTAATAGAGTACTTGAACAGATTAAAGTATTAAAGTAGATTAATAGAAATTTGAGATAAGTGATTAATTAAGGACCGAAAAAGAGAACAGGGAAATGATTGATATAGACGAGGTATAAGAGATTGCGGAACACGTTGTGAGAGCGATAGGAATATAAATAAAGTTGTAAAGCGCACATATTGTCGATTGTTACAGTTGTATGTTAAACCGAAACTTAAAAAATGGGAAAAAACAATAGCGCAAAAGAAAACCGACGAAAAGGTGAAAAAGCTAGTTACATAAAAATATAGAGTAGCCGCTCTGAGCAGTAGCAGGGCAGTTATAGTCCTATACTTAACAATAATTATAATTGCTTTAAAAAGCTTCAACAAAGTATTTGCTTTTTGTAGCTTTACATGGATAAATCAAGACATTTTGGGAAACTTCAATGTTTTGTAAGCTCTGCGCGAAGACGCCCCGGCCTAACAAAACGAAAGCTCAGCATTAATAACATTTATTGCCCAAAAATTAAACAGAAAGGTTTTGATTTATTGATAAAGTGCTTCCTTTTTTTGCGTTATATGGTTCATTATAGCTGCGAAGTGTATTGAGTTTACTATTAATAAAATTAAGAACTACTGATATTGTAGCTTCTACAATTGTTAAGTTCTTGTTGGGTATAATTTAATACAACGTAAACAGATAAAATTATAACATAATACAACAGGAACAATGTTGGAGATATTACAAATTCTTGAATTTCTGCCTGTAAAACATTGTCTAGTTTTACAATCTATAATGTTATCAAACAACTAATCTTTTCAAAAACACCAAGTGAAAATTTTTTAAAGTGAAAAAATCGTTTAAAATTTATTTAGTATTTCCCATTGGCACCCAGATCACAGAAATCATATGATCCAAAATGCACACATATGTGGTAAAAAGAACCGTTGCTAATGTTTTTGTTCAAAAGCTGTTCACTCATTCACAAGGCTGTGTCCAAATATTGGGCACCTACTGTACATGTACAATATTTGGACCCCCAAATATGGTTCTTTATAGAACTTGATATCACGTCTATGTAGAAATCAGTTGGGTTGACGTAAGGTGGTAGATGCCCAAAACACTATAAATGGCCAGTCAGGCTGTAAATTCCAAAATCTCCCAAGGAGCACACCACCAGAATCTCCCAAAGAGCTCCAAAATTAATATCATCGCAAATTTGCCATTGACAAGAGTGCTCAAAATATCTCAAGATATGCCCTGCATGATTCAATACTGTACTCTGAAGGAATTTCCATGCCAGTATCATTGATGATAACCTTGTATTAGACATACATGGTTCATACCCTCTAAAACCCACATCTGAGAACTTCAAAATTGCTGTGTGTCAAGTACAAAAATTACACAAATTTATGCACTTACTTCTGACAAACTACAGTACAGTAGACAGAACCACCTTAACCCTTTCCCTAGTAGAGTTCTTACCTTGACAAGTAAAATTGTCTGGCATTAGCCAGAGTAAAATAGTGCTAAAAGGCCACCATGGTAGGAAAGGGTTAACTAACAAGATGGTTTTTCACCCTTTTAAAATCCATCTGGCATTAGCCAGAGTAACTCTGTTCTTTAGCCAGAGCAAAATATTAAGAGGCCACCACGGTAGGGAAAGGGTTAGTGAAGTTCAGTCATGTGCTTTACCAATGCACTAGCTAAGTCAAATGTGACATCACATTTCAAACATACATACTGCATCCCATTTGGCTCTGTGGCTTCAAGTTCATGGGTCAATAAATGTTGATCAAATGTTTTATAATCTAAATTCATGTTACAGTAATTACACTTAAAACTTTTTCCTGTGTTATGTGTACTCTGATGATTTAAAAAAACTAGAATGATAGGAAAATGCTTTGTCACAGATATCACAAGTGTAAGGTTTCTTTCTAGTGTGTGTTCTTTTATGATATAGTAAGTTACCTGACTGGGAAAATGTCTTGTCACAGACATCACATTTGAATGGTTTCTCTCCAGTATGTGTTCTTTTATGACATTGAAGGGTTGTTAAACAAGCAAACGTTTGGTCACAGACAACACATTTGAAACGTTTCTCTCCAGTATGTGTTGTTTTATGATATAGTGAGCTACTTGCCTGGGGAAATGTCTTGTTACAGACATCACATCTGAATGGTTTCTCTCCAGTATGTGTTCTTTTATGATATAGTAAGCCACTTGACTGGGGAAATGTCTTGTTACAGACATCACATCTGAATGGTTTCTCTCCAGTATGTGTTCTTTTATGATATAGTAAGCCACTTGACTGGGGAAATGTCTTGTTACAGACATCACATCTGAATGGTTTCTCTCCAGTATGTGTTCTTTTATGACATTGCAGGGTAGCTAAACGAGCAAATGTTTTGGCACAGAAATCACATTTGAAAGGTTTTTCTCCAGTATGTGTTCTTTTATGAGATAGTAAGTTACTTGCATGGGAAAATGTCTTCTGACAAACATCACATTTGAATGGTTTCTCTCCATTATGTGTTCCTTTATGAACTATTAAATCACTTGAATAAGAAAATGTCTTCTTATAGAGATCACATTTGAATTGTTTCTCTTCAGTATGTAATACCTTATGACGTCTTAAACTTGATAAACTACTAAATGTCTTGGCGCAGGCTGGACCACACTGGAAAGTTCGTATGTTACGCCGGATATATCTGGCGTAGAGTTTCGTGGATTACGCCAAATTTGGCGTGAGAGTAATCTAATTTTCGGTATAAACTGTTGGCGTGGCGTAAATGGCGTAAATGGCGTATCAGTGTGGCGTACTTTCTGTCAGTTTGGTGTACTAAATCTGGCATGAAAACTTTGAAATAAACAAAATGATCATACCCTAACCTTTAGGGTCTGTACAATCTTCCTCCAAAAGCCAGGAAATGGCATTTCAGCGACTCTCGATTTCAAAATTTCCCCGAGACCATGGAACCGGTGGGGCCCCCAATAATTTTTCTAAGTAAATTAATATTGTGCATCCAAAATGTATTTTATTGCAATAGACAGAAAAATTGTTCAATCAGTCAGTCAGTCACTCTAGCACACAGCGGTCAGAGTACTACACAGGGAGCATACCAGAAATGAGTACTGTTACTGTTGACTATATGTTGTGTTGGGGATTTGTTATGGTTTGCTTTTATATATAAATCTTAATCTATTAATGGCAACAAACAAACCAACCAAGTGTTGTCTTTTGAGAGTTTTCTGACCTTCAGAATTCTGTAAATTCTTCCCCCAAAATGCAGGAAATGGCATTTCCGAGACTCTAGATTTCAAAAATTTCGGGTGGTGCATGCCCCCGGACCCCCTAGAAGAGTCCCTTTCGTGAACAGCCCCCCAATACAAAAATCGTTCCGCCGTTTACTCATGCAAGAAGAGTTGTATTCAACTGCCAAAATAGAGGAAACGGATTGTTGATGTGAAATTTATGTTTACTAAAGCCAAATTAAATCAGATTAACTCTGACATTACATTTGATATTGCGCAGCATTTGCATTGCCTTATGATGCACCGAAAGTGAACCCCCGGCCCCCGACTGGCGTACAAAAATTTGAGAAGAAATTACTGGCGTGAATATCCGGCGGACGAATAACGAACTTTCCAGTATGGAGGCTGGACACCGATGAGACTTTTTTCCATTCATGCTAGAACTCCTCTTCGTCCAGTCAGAATTATTACTCATTGTATAATCTTCACGTTTCAGACAGCTCTTCCTCTTATCAATTCTCCACACACCACCTTTTGATTTCCAACAAAATATGTCAAATATAAATCCGAAATTTACAACAGCTCAAAACTCAAAAATTAAAATTGGCCTAAGTCATAAACATGCATCAGACAAAACACTGAGCCTGCGTTCCAGCTGACCTGCGTGGCAAAAAAGGGAAACCTCGTGACTACTTCATTTAAAGTTTACATAATAGTTCGGCTTTATACAACAACCCCTCGCCGGCTTTTATAAAATGCTTTTTTGAAACACCCCCACCCACTCACCCACCCACCCCGATTAAAATAAGCACTGATGCACTGATAAAAACAAACAGATATAAAAACAAATGATAATCCTCAAGATAATTCTATAATTTATGAATAAGATGACTGAACTGATTTAACATATCAAAGCAAAACTTAGATTTAATTATTAAATTCTGGTTGTACAAAATATGTTTTTAGGACGTTTCAAAAGGAATTATTTTAACAAGCATTAAATGGCTTCCCTATACATATACATACATGTTTTGCAAAGGCAGAATTAAAAGTCAACAGCTCAAAAATTACATTTAGAATAGAGTCCAAGACAAAAACAATTCGGTAGAATCGGATATATATATGTATATGTATATATTTGTGAAATTCATTAATAATTCATGAGTTTTGCAGCCAATCTAATTTCAGAAATTACGTCACATGTATACCCCTGTAAACCCCATACAAACTAAAACCAATGATGCTAATTAGTTACAACCACTAGTGGATGTATACTCTTCTGATACCACCACTAGTGCTTGTAACTAATTAGCATCTCAATATCCCAAAGCGATATATTGTATATTCAATACAACACGGCCGCTCGTGTTGTAAACATTACATATATATATATATATATATATATATATATAAACTATTTCCCAGATTTGGTCTCCCTCGCTTTTTCTACACGCGTGTAAAATGGACTCCACGCGTGTCGAGTTTAGCACCTTCACCAGGCTCCGGGTTTCGGCCCTCCGCCCGGCTCGGGGATGAAAAAAAAAATTTTTTTCGTTGGTTAGTTAAGTCTTTATTTCTTGAGAGAAACACTGAAATAGAAAAGCTAATAAAGTTGTGGCCCTCCTAGTTAAAATTAAATATTACAATTTTTTAGACTACAATATTAAAACGGTTACTTAAATGTAAGTTATATGATAAAGCAACATGCAATAATACGTACTTTAAACTATCAGTGTAACTTACTAAACTAAGTTACTAATTAATAAAATGGTTGAGAAATTGTTGCTTATGATTCCGTAGCGAATTTTTAAAAGCAAAAACATCTTTTTGCCTTATGGAAAGTGGTAAGCTGTTCCATTATTTACATGCTGTTAAAATTGATTTATTGAAAAAGGATCTTATGCTGAAAAAATCAAAATGGAAACAAAAGGTAGTATGTTGGGAAAAACAAATATTTATATAAAATCAATTATTTAGTGGTTGTATGTCTATTTGTGTGCTACGGGTTAGCTGGAATTTGGTATAAAAATTTCCCATTGTTTTGCTAAATTCTTACCAGCCCATTCTATTTTATATGCACATTTACTAAATCTTTTAGAGTATATATTTACATATATGGATCAATTTTAATAATTCTAATCAATTTTTTCTTCTCTTATAAACATTTTCTTCGAACTGATTTTCTGTAAATATTAAATATATTATATAATCACAACTAGGGGTCTTAAGTAAAAAGCCTATTAAGGTTTCTAGTAGGCCCCTAGCCCTAATGTTATTTTAAAAAATTATAGAATTATTAGATCTTATTTATGGGCAAATCAATAAAAAAAAAAAAGATTACAATATTCAAACTGTTACTTAAATGTAAGTTATATGATAAAGCAACATGCAATAATACGTACTTTAAACTATCAGTGTAACTTACTAAACTAAGTTACTAATTAATAAAATGGTTGAGAAATTGTTGCTTATGATTCCGTAGCGAATTTTTAAAAGCAAAAACATCTTTTTGCCTTATGGAAAGTGGTAAGCTGTTCCATTATTTACATGCTGTTAAAATTGATTTATTGAAAAAGGATCTTATGCTGAAAAAATCAAAATGGAAACAAAAGGTAATATGTTGGGAAAAACAAATATTTATATAAAATCAAGATTTATATATGTAACTAGAATACATGAAGCAACAACCCTTCACCCGCTTTAATGTGGACGGTAGAAGAAAATTTCCATTCGAAAATAATTATATGAGTAGTTGAAGAAAAAAAGCAGGAATTGTAAAACATATTATACAGGGTATAAAACCTTAACTTTAAATAATAGTATTATTATAATAGTATTAGTAGTTATTATTAGTATTATTCTCTCTCTCTCTCTCTCTCTCTCTCTCTCTCTCTCTCTCTCTCTCTCTCTCTCTCTCTCTCTCTCTCTCTCTCTCTCTCTCTCTCTCTCTCTCTCTATATATATATATATATATATATATATATATATATATATATATATATACTTGTGAAATTCATTACTAATTCATGAGTTTTGCAGCCAATCCAATCCAGAAATTACGTCACATGTATACCCCTGTAAACCCCATACAAACTAAAACCAATGAAACTAATTAGTTACAACCACTAGTGGATGTATACTCTTCTGATACAACCACTAGTGCTTCTAACTAATTAGCAAATTAGCATCTCAATATCCCAAAGGGATTTTTACTATTTATTCATTTCACAAGTTGTTTACAACACTCGCGTCCTTGTTGTATTGAATATACAATCACTCGCCTTAGGCTCGTGATTGTATATTCAATACCACACGGCCGCTCGTGTTGTAAACATTACATATATATATATATATATACCTTCGCCATAAAGTTAGACACATTTACAAAATATAAGTTTATTTTACGTTTCGGGGCACTGCCCCTTCTTCAAATCATAATATTCGAGTCACAAATTAGAGTTCCTTTATACCTACTGTAAGATTACCATACAAATAAATATTCATTCAATCTCTAAAGCGTTAAGTCCCAGCGGTATATTGCTGTTCAATTTTCCAATCCAAAAAGCTTCTCTACAAGTCGGATCTCTTACATCTGTAACATCTATAACCTGTACCATCACATCATCCAAACCCCTATGACCCTCTTTCCAAAAGTGAGCATAAAGATGTTCTCCACACATCCCCCTCTGGCCCTTACCAAATCTACTCAATGAACTTTTATGATTATTAAACCGCTTTCTAAATGATGTGATGGTACTACCCACATATTGCTTATTGCATTTTTTGCATTCAATTAAATAAATCACCCCGCTCGAGTCACAATCAAAGGAATGATTGATGTGGAACGACTTCTTATCTACGTTACACATAAAAGTAGAACCCAATTTAACAAATTTACAAACTTGACATCTTGTCTTTCCACAGCAAAACATTCCCTTAACTTTTTCTTCTATAGGTTGTATTTTCGCTCTTACTAGATTATCTTTAAGATTCTTTGGTCTTCTAAAGCTTAACATTGGAACTTCTAGCAATATTTTCTTAAGAATAGGCGACATATCCGTTAAAATCTGTAACTCCCGCAGGACCCCATGGACATCCAAAAGAGCCGGGTGAAAGTCCAAAATCAGCACTAGCCTATTACCCCCACCTTTTTTACTAGAACTCTTTTTATTTCCCTTTAAAAGGCTAGAACGATCAAGGCCTCCAACCCAATTGATTTGGACATCAATAAAATCCCGTTTATAACCTCTCTTCAGAAGAAACCCCTTCAATTCCTCAATTCTACTCTCATAAACCTCATCTGACTCGCAAATTCGCCTAAATATATATATATATATATATATATATATATATATATATATATATATATATATATATATATCCCAGTTTGGTCTTAAAATGTATATATTCTACACTCGAATATTCCTTCACCCTAAATCCTTAGAACATGCTATGTAATCGAGCGAAATGCCCAATATCATTTACATATATATATAGTTTTCCTCAACAACTCCAGCGTAGAATGCGTAAAAATACTTTCAGGCAGGGGCGTCGGAAGCAGGGGACACCAGGGGCAGTAATAAACAACGCCAGCAATAAAGACACGATTAACAAAATCAACAAGAAAACAATTTTTATACATACCATATATTTTATACTTTGAATTCTGTTTTTAAATGTACCTCTTGTAAGCCTGACCCAACACAGAAATTCAGAAATCGACAGAAATTTCAGAAATCGATACATTTTCTGCCAGGCGCTTCCGCACTGCACGCCACACGTTCCACGCGCGCACCACACGCGACGGCGTAGTAAACAAAAATCGTCTGGGTACGAGGCGGGTGTTTTATGACATTTTTGGAAATGGCATTTCAGAGACTCTAGATTTCAAAATTTCCTGGGGAGCATGCCTCCGGGCCCCCTAAAAATTTTGGGACCACCACTTCTGGTGTCACTCCGACGCCCTTGCTTTCAGGGGCCCCTTTTAAACATTTTTCTGGTCCCTGGTGGTTTCCCCTTCCAGTAGAGGGCCTGCCAAGGCTTCAAAATATTACTTTTTACAAGCAGGCAACCATGCCGTAACCATATCCGGTAGTGTATACTTTGAAGGTGAGGGGTGGTGGCAGTCGTGATTAATTATTGATTTATATACTAAAATTTCAAACTTTTGAAAGCACAATGTGGTGCATGGGATATCTGTAAAGTGCTGCCTATTTACGTCTGTGCATTATTTGAATTACAAATTCAGAATGCTATCCAATCAGCGTGCCTAACGTTCTGATTAAGAAACACGGCACAAATTCGCCTAAATATAACACTTCGAAGAACAGCCGCAACATTCTGAAAACTTTTTGTTACAAGCAGGCAGCCAAATGTTGCTTAGGGTAATGCAGGAAATGTAGCTTAGAGTACAGTGATCCAGGTGAATAGGCCGGTTGCCTTCCGTGTATATCACAAGATAGTACTGTTGAACCGGTGAGTTAAATGTCTAAAGGTGCTGTTACACGTGCGATTTTTCTTGCAACTTGCAACAAATTTACATATGGAAAAAAAATCGCAAGTTGCAGGAAGGGTATTACACATTCAGCAACTTGCGATTTTTGTTGTAAGTTTCGGCAAAAAGTAGAACCCATCCAACTTTTCTTGCAACTTGTAACACGGCAAAAATGGCCAAATCGCAAGTTGCTACGGGGGTGTTACACGGTGCGATTTTTTATGCAACTTGCAACATTCAGTGATTTGTTGCAAGTTGCAAGAAAAATCGCATCGTGTAACAGCAGCTTAAGGATATTATGAGCAATAATATATTATTAATAGTACAAAAGCTCAGCTTTATAACAGTAGATAGGTGGCGGTATCGGCACGTTACCAAAATAAAACGAAGTAATTTACGAATATGAGACTTTCCTGTAGTTACCAGTTCTAACACATTTCTGATTCTTGGCAAGCTTACCATTTTGTGGCCTTTCTTCGAAGTATTATATTTAAGTGTATTCACGCCATATTTCTTGTTTGTTTATGATTGTGAGTTGCGCGAATTAGGTTAAGCAAAACTAGAGGCACGCTGATTGGATCGCATTCTAAATTAGCTAATTCAAATAAAACACAAACCTAAATAGGCAGCACTTTACAGATATCCCACCCATCACACTGTGCTTCCAAAAAGCTCTAAATTTAATTTTAGTATATAAATCAATAATTACGACTGCCAACACCTCTCACCTTGAATGTATACACTATCCGTTACAATTTAGCATGGTTGCCGGCTTGTAACAAAAAATGCCATCAACGGTGTTCTTGAGACACTTTTATCGAGGTCGGCCGTCCGTCTACAGCAGCTAAAAGGGCCTCAGGTTTCTAAAATGAGCTCCTTTTTTGGCACAATATGGCGGAACTCCCAATGAGAATACTTTAATGTAAATTCGTGGAGGTGTCCGCAGTTTCTATATTTACTTACTAGTCCTTCAGTATAATTCCAATCTAGACTTCTGACTTCGTGCTTTGATATATAATTAAGAATATTACCGTGTGCCTTTTAAATATTACTATGTGTTTTGACTGCATTGCCCGCCTCGACTAGCAAATTCATTGCTATCTGCGGGTAATGCGTATTGTACTTGTATTATTTTGTTTCATTTAAAGGCGCTGTCCAGCCCGTTCTGTGCGTGTACCAAACTAATGTTTACTTCTTCGTTTATAAAGATATTTACTGATACCTTATTGAAGATTGTAAGCTTTTCTTATATATCAAGGCTTTTAATATTCTAGACCCAGAACACAACACGAACACCCCGCAAATCCCCGAACCAGAACTCGGACCATTTCCTGTAGAACAGGGTTCAAGTTTTGTTTTGCTTTGGTTTGGTTGGCTTGTCCAGACTGCTGCTCCTCCACGGCAGTGTCATGATAGGATTCCATGATCTCTTCCCGGGCAGTATGTAGACTTGTTGCCTTTGTACGAGAGCGTATACAGAGTTCTCTCGCGGGGCTGTGTCTTGACTTGGAGAACCCTCGTTTTGTAGACCGTTCTGGGGTGCTTTAGGAGGCTCTTTTGTTTGTAGTGCTGCAGGGTTGTGTTGTAGTCGTCCTGGGCGAATACTGATGACACGAAGTTAGTCACGATTTCTCAACAGCCTATTTCGGAAATTTTCTTGCTGTTTGATTCGGTAGGGTTACCTTGAAGACACGTCACAACTACGTATGGTCCCTGCCAACGGCTGTGCAACTTAGAGGGATATCCTGGTTTAGGGGGTACATGCATCGTCACTGTGTCGCCGACATGAAGTTCAGTACACCCATCTTGGCTGGCTGCTACTCGGCTTTGCTAGACTTGTAAATCACGCGTGCGGACTCCAGAATGAGCTTCTTTCCGGCGAGAAGAGATGGTCGACGCCCACTGTTGGCGTTTGGTAAGCGGAGGTGCAACGACTAGCCTTGGGGTGTGAGGAGAATAGCCATGCGACAGGAAGAAGGGTGAATAGCCAGTAGATTCGTGGTCTTGATTCATGTAGTTAAACTGGACATAGGGAATTTCTAAATCACAATCGTCGCCATGTTCATCTGTTGATTTCCTCAGCATATCACCAATGGTGCGATTTAGTCTTTCAACTGTTCCATTCGCTTGCGGGTGTAGTGCAGAAATCCGTTTCTTGTCAGTTGTCAATACCAAGCTCGTGCGCAACAGTGTTCAAAGTTTGGTTGTCAAATTCGCGACCACGGTCCGTAAGAAATGAATCCGGAATGCCTCGTCTACAAAAGACGTCACGTATGATGGTCCTGGCCACCGTTTTCGCGGACTTGTCCAGAATGGGTATAATTTCTGCCGCTCGAGTAAGTAGATCGATGACAACGAAAACATAACTATTGCCTCCTTCGGTGGGTTTGGGACGTCCTTTAGCAGGTCATAGTGCTCCTGGAAATTCTTGCCACCAATAATGATATATATCATCAAGGTAGACGGCAATACCATTCCACTGCAATCCATGCATAATATCTGCCATAAGACGAGCAAAAACGGCCGGGCATTCTTCACAACAAATGGCATTACGTAGAACTGCCAATGTCCTGATTCCTGTTGAGAATGCCGATTTACGACGGTGTTCTTTTGCGATAGGGATCTGCCAATATCCGCTATACAGGTCCAACGTTGTGAACAGCTTGGATCCATGCAAAGAATCAAGACATTCCCGAACCGATGGTAAGGGGAAATCCTCTGATAGTGTAGCATCATTTAGGGCCCGAAAGTCAGCACAAAAACGATAATAACCATCTGCTTTTGGCACGAGTAGAATGGGTGCAGAATACAGTGATGTAGAGGGTTCAATAACACCTCGGCGCTCCATGTCCTTGAGTTGTTGATTTACTTCAGACCGTAGAGCAAATGGTGTTCGGCGAAGTTTAACTGCGACAGGAACTTGGATCTTGGTATGTATGTGGAACTGAGTTCGGTTGGTGTGACCAACTTCTGCATCACTGTTAGCAAAGACATCTCGGTACTCCTCAAGTAACAATTTGAGGTGGTCTTTTTCTAACATTGTAACATCACATTGATCAAGGTTGATGGCTGCTGGTTCCCTATGGGATGATGCAGGTGTTTGATGGGGGAGATCAGCAACATTGTTGACATTGCAATTAGATTCTTGCACCTTCACTGGAAAAAGCTCTCCAACACGAGTACCCAAGTACAGCTTGACTGGGTGTTCACTGTTATTTAGCACAGTGACAGGTGTACGGTTCTGTGAGCCAGCTGAAATTACACTTGCTCCCAACAAAATATCCAGACGAGCCATTTTATCAGTGAAGGGAGAAAATAATGCATCTTGGTCACATGGCCCATAGTCTGTTGTGCCAGCTAAGGCAAAGCATTGTGAGCGAGGAGGAACTATGCAATCTGAAATAAGGGAGACAACAACAGGAGACAGCACTGACCAATGTGAGCGTTTCTCTAAGACTAATCTATTGCTGCCCATGGCTTTCTTCAACTTCAGCCAATCTTTTCGGTCATCCTCTGGCATAGTCAACAAGAATTCAACCTTATCGTCGAGGAAACCAATTGCAGCCATAGTCGCCATTTTGTTGTTGTTCCAACCTCGAGCAGCAGAGTACGTTTCTACTCGTAAAATACACTTTGTCACATCTTCTCTGTTCTTCCACAATAACCTGCACCTATCATCATCCATCCAACCGCTGCCGCCAGTGTAACCTCGAAGAAGCAACGATGTAAATAACCAGAAGTTTGAATAGTACACACACGAATAATATTCTAGACCCAGTCACCCAGAACACAACACGAACCCCCCCGCAAATCCCTGACCCAGGACTGTGCATCCCAGGGGTAACCCAAGAAAGGGGTTCAACAACACTGTTACAACTCAATTCAGCATTTCAGTCCCTTCTTTCAGTCAACCTGTTTATATAGAATTGTCACACAGTTTCGAGAATAGCCATCACTAAACACTCCCTATTTAGACCTATAAATTTTGTTCAATTCTCCCCTACAAAAGTCAGGAAATGGCATCTCAGTAGGTGTCTCTGGGAGAAAAGTCAGGGCCGCCGAAAGAAATTGTGGGCCCAGGCCAAATTATCGATTTGGCGCCATTCATGACGTCACATGAGTTGATTTTTCTTCGTTTGTCTTGGGGGTGGGAGTGGGGTGATGACGTAATACGTCATAGGGTTGTGTCTACGTTCTCATTGGTCCCCTGGGTTAATGTTACTGGGGACCTTCTCATGTTGGGGGCCAGGGGCAAATTTTTCCCCCTGGGAGAAGCTGGACCAGCCACCATGGCCAGGTGAAACGTCGTTTCTATACAGCAATGAAACAACATACGATATGTTAAAAGGAAAAGCACGCCATAAAAATGAGAATTGTATAACCTTTCTGCTAATTCTGAAAGCTAAGGGAATGGCTTCTTAGCAATGAATTACTGGCCAATTTCATTAGTCCTTGAAGTGAATTGCTACAGGACATCAATAATACCAACTAAGCTTCAATAGCAATGCGTCAACTGAGAATTAACAAGGTCCAACTGCACTTTCGACAGTTTTGAGAAAAATGCATTTGAAAATTCAGAAGCCTATATAACCACAACCTAGCTTTGCATGGAGTTGTTAATAGATAAATCAAAACATTTTGCGAAACTTCAATGTTTTGTAAGCTCAGCTGCATGAAGACGCCACGGCCTAACAAAACGAAAGCTCAGCATTATAACATTTATTGCCCAAAAATTAATCACAAATATTTTGATTTATTGATAAAGTGTTTGCTTTTCTTGCATTATGTGGTTTACTATAGCTGCGAAATGTCTTGAGTTTACTATTAACAACATTAACAACTATTGATATTGTATCTTCTACAATTGTTAATTTCGTGTTGGGTATAACTTAATACAAAGTAAACATACATAAAATTATAAAATTGTAACATTGTGTACAAAGTAAACCTAGATTAAATAATATTATACAACAGGAACCAGCACAGTGAACACTCCAATATCCTCCGGCTGGAGATATTACAAATTCTTGAATTTCTGCCAGTAAAACCTTGTCTAATTTTACAATCTATAATGTTATCAAACAACTTATCTTTTCAAAAACATCAGAAAAATTTTCAATTTAATCAAGTGAAAAATTCGTTTAAAATTAGTATTTCGATTCCATTGGCACCCAGATTACAGAAAACATATGAACCAAAATGTTCGCATGTCAGAGTCGGACTGGCGTCGTATTAGGGGCGGTGCTATTAGGGAGAGGGGCGCCGTCAGGGTTTCTTTCAGAATACTTAACAAGGAAGCAAAACGGGCAATACTTACTACGTGTGGGGCAAAGAGCGCCGAAGGCTCGACCAATTTCTAGGGGGGGTCTGGGGGCATGCTCCCGCGGAAAATTTTGAATTTCAGAGTCTCTGAAATAGCATTTCCTGCATTTTGAGGGGGGTTTGAAAAAGTTTTGAAGGATATAAAATACCAAACAAAATATTCAAATATACTCATTTTATATAGGAATACACCATAACATGCAAGGTATACATCATGCAAGGAATACATCATGAGGACAAATCAACTCACATTGTGTGTACCATTAATTAGGTGACTACTTCATGTCAGGCTGTCAGCTGCTGAAGCGTACTAAAATAATATTTAATCGTAATTTACTATTAGCTGTACCATACTGATTAAAACGTAAAACGACTATAAATCCAAAATCGGGTTTTTAAATAGGAATTGCACTACAATATCAAATATAATATTATACATCGGGAAAGGGGCGCAGCAACGGCATCCTAAGGGGGCGCATGTGCCATTGGCACAGTGTCACATAGGGCCAGTGCGACTCTGACATATGTGGTAAAAAGAACAGTTGCTAATGTTTTTGTTCAAAAGCTGTTCACCCATTCACAAGGCTGTGTCCAAATAATGGGCATCTACATTTACAATATTTGGGTCCCCAAATATGGTTCTTTATAGAACTTGATATCACGTCCATGTAGAAATCAGCTGGGTTCACGTTAGGCGGTATAGATGCCCAAAACACTAAAAATGGCCAGTCAGACTGTAAATTCCAATTCCAATTCCAGTTGTTTTAAGGACAAGTGAGTAGACTATTATATATATATATTGCAGGCACGCATATGCTACAAATTACAATACTAAGTGTCTATACAAGATGCTTCCAACTTGTTTGACATTTACAACTTGTTTATAAGTAAATCTAAAAATATTCTGGCGTGTATCATTCTATATGTTCTGGTTTTATAACAACAAAATTATGTAATTTATGGCTTTCTGATTACTCTTAAATACTTGCGTCAAAATGCAGAAAATAGTGTTTCAGAGACCCTAGAAATCCAAAATTTTCTGGACCCTCCTAAAGACCCTCGGGATTCTTGCCCTCCTAAACCCAAGACACTGGCTATGCCACTGATGTTATGGCCTAAAGAAATGTGCGTAGATAGTCTTCGAAAGAGAAAAAATAGCGAAAATTAAAAGGATTAGGTATTCTTGATATTAGAGATTAGAGATATTCTTGAAGAAAGAATGAAGAAGGCCTTAGACCCTGAAATCAGTGAAACTTGCTTACAAGTTTCTCGGATGTGAACAAGGAAAAATAGATAAAGACAAAGTTCTAGAAAGAGTGTCATTGGAAATATACAGGAAAGAATGGAAAGTTTGATACAGTTGGAACTATATGATAAGAATTTAGTTAACGCCAGGGTCGCATTAACCAATGGGTACACTGGGCCAATGTCCCAGGGCCCGAAAATTTTGAAGTGCCAAATTTAAACAAAATTTAAATGAAACTTCTGCTTAATAAAACATTTCTCCTTGCAAGTTACACGTGGCAATCCACTACGTGTAGCCTGACATTTGAAATTTGAATACAGATCTTTAATGTCCGCGGAAAAGTGTTCATTGTCTTTTCAGTATTTTATGACGTTTTCTGGCCTTCAGGATTCTATAAATCGCGATATTCTCCTAAAATGCAGGAAATGTCATTTCAGAGACTCTAGATTTCAAACATAATTGTTAAGCGTTTGTTGAGAAAAAATATAATGCACGAAATACAGGAGGAAGAGGGCTGAAAGTATGCGAAATGTCTAGAGACCAAAGTTAGAGTGGCCAGCGCTATATGACATCTTCACAAAGTGAATGGATCAAAGTGGTATGGAGGCGGGAATGCATGATTAGAAGGAATATTGTTCTATTAAGAGTGAAGCTAGATATAGGTGAGACGGTTAAGTTTGGTGAAGATATAGGGTATGGTTAAATAAAGCCATTCTACAAACTAATAAGACAGAGACTAGAAGCTGTTAGAAAAATATACGAAGAAAACTTTACAAAGTGAAGTCTTTAGAGGGCTTGATCATAATAATAATAGAAGCTTTAATCAAACTCACTAAGTAATACAGTACTACAATAATAACAACAGATCACAATACATTACAAACAGTAAAAGATGAGTTTGATAAGGAGCTAGCGAACGGACACGAGGTCCCAACTTGGGAAATCCCGTACATATAAATCAATAAATTCATGACAATACATATAATGGTCCACTATTTACTACCATACAGATGCGCCATTATCCGCACCTGACGCTGAACTCAGCCCCCTACCCCCGAAATCAAAACGATTTAGTTTGAAATAGACGGATAATGGAAGTATTCAAAGGGCTGATCCCGACGTCAAGCACTGAAAAAGACGCATCCTGCTATTCCTGAATCTTGCCTAAAACACTCAGCAGCAAAAAGGTCTGTTAATTGTCCTAACATACTGTCTTCCACGTGCTTACTCTGTCTGTATCAAAGATAGTGTTTAACTTATTGTGATAGAGTTTATACAATTGAGTTTTAAAGGAAGCGAAAGAAGCTGACTGACGAATTACAAGTGGTAAATTATTCCAAAGTTGAACAATACGATTAAAGAAAGAGTCTCTGAACAGTGATGTACGAAGACGGTGAACTGGACGAAGATTTAAATTACAAGCAGAGCTTCTAGTACGGCCACTAGAGATACAAACATATTGGCTAAGCTGTATATTGTATGAACCGTTTATATATTTATAAACAAAACATAGGTCACGGCATTCTAGCCAGTAAGAAATAGGGAGTAGACTCAAGGAAATTAAGCGCGACTTATAGTTGGGTCGGACGTTAGGATCGCTATTACAATTAAGAATAAAACGGGTGGCACGCCTCTGCACACCCTCTAATAATTTTAGATCAGTAATACATGACTGAGGAGCCCAGACCTCACTGGCGTAACTTAGTTGGGAGCGCACAAGTGACAAATACAGCAATCTTCTGTGGGCTGGTCCTATGTAGGCACTACCGAAGTGCCGCCGTAAAAAGCCAAGCATCTTGTTGGCTTTGGCTACAACAGAAGATATATGGACGCTCCAGGTGAGCTTGTTGTTGACCATGACCCCGAGATCTTTTTGAGAGGAAACTGCAGCAAGAGCATGGTCACCAATGGTGTATGGACTGACTGCAAGAGATTGCAACGGACTGGTTCGCTTTCTAGATATTCTTAAAACTTCGCATTTATTGCAGTTAAAAGATAGTCCCCATTGCTTAGACCAATTGGATAAGCAAGTTAGATCACTCTGAAGAACAGTACAATCCTCGGGGTTACGAACCACTCGGGAGCATTTGGCGTCATCAGCGAAGAGGGCGATGGTGGTAGTACTGCTGATAACATCAGGCAAGTCGTTGATGTACAACAAGAATAGAAAGGGACCCAGTAAGCTGCCTTGAGGAACACCAGATGTTACAGGTGCCCATGGGGAGAATATGCCATCAACTAGAACCCGCTGAGATCTGGAGGTTAGGTAGTCGGTAAACCACGCGTGTAGAGGACCCTGGATGCCAAACAGAGATAGTTTACGCAGGAGTTTACGGTGGGGCACTGAGTCGAACGCTTTACTAAAGTCTAGATATATGACAATGAGAAGTGCCATGGATGACTAGAATGTAATAAGTACGAAGGTCTTCCCAGAATGCATTGCGCTTGAAACATTTTATCAATTTCGCAACGCAAATGCTTCATTTCATTATGAACCTTCGAGGAGTGAACATTGGAAAAATAGGGTTTCGAAGTTTGTGGCGTTTAGAACACTTTGGTTTGGGACTCGCATGAATTTATTACTCGGGCTACTGTGGTAGTTTCTTTCTTTTTGGAGGGGGTGTCACGAAAGTGCAATTATTGCGCAATACTTCCCATATATGGAGCTACGCTTCGGGTCTTCGATCACTTCGAAAATTGGTCGATAAATTCATACCTATTCTAGTATTCTGTGGTTGTGTCAAGCACATCCCCAGCTAACAAATTTACGTTGTGACAACGTTGTAACAACGTTAGACTTTCGTTGTGACAACGTTGCGTGTTAACGTTGTGGCAACGAAAATTTGTAGACAGCAGGCAACGTTGTGACAACGTTATAAATTACGAAACAGCAACGTTTTGACAACGTTCTGACAACGTTTTATCAGCAACGTTGTGCATGACAACGTTAAACAGTAACCTTTCGACAACGTTTTCACAAATGCGCTTTTATATTGATTGAATTTGCGTTCTTAATTTAGACCGTTTTCATATTACATATAGCATATATACCTAATTGTATGATTAATTAATTTGCTTAGTTTTAGTCATTAACCTTTAGCAACTGAACACGCCATATGATTGATTTTGCCTGTTCGTTCACGACTCGATCGTGAAGAAAGAAAAAATATTTGCAAAATACAGGAAATACGTACGTACAGCACTTATATAAAACCATGAGTTTGCGAAAACGAGCTTACCCTGCACTCCAAACACACACGAAACAAAAACTGAAGAACAGTCAATAAACGAAAACAGGATAGGATATACCTCATATACGAACAGCGGTCATCACAGAGCTTAATTCAAAAGATTCATAATATACCGTATTATTGCGCAGAATATCAGATATTCGTAACTTATCCTCCTCAAATTAAACGTTTATGTGAAATCGAACGTAACATGGCGAGATCTCGAGTGACTAACACAGCATTGCTATATCGCTGTGTTGTTTTGATAAGTCTGGATACGATTACATCATTCCCATCGATGTTTAAACTACGTTGCCACAACGTTAAACAAACGTCAGAATATAACGTTGTATTGCCACATTGATAGAACGTTTCCACAACGTTGTACGAACGTCAGGATATAACGTTGTATTTCAGTGTTGGTATAACGTTGCACCAACGTCGTATGAACGTCAGGATATAACGTTGTATTACAATGCCAGTAGAACGTTGCCACAACGTTGCACGAACGTCATGATATAACGTTGTATTGTTACGTTGGTTTAACGTTGCCACAACGTTGTGACAATGTCGCAATATAACGTTGTATTTCAACGTCGCCACAACGTCGCTAAAACGTTACGACATTGCCGATTATTCACCAAACGTTGTGGAAAGGTTATCTAAACGTTAGGTCGGACCTAACCAAACTACAACTTTCTAGCAACGTTGTGACAACGTTGTGTGTTAGCTGGGTCACTGATCAACCATATATTAACAGGGTTCGAAATAGCAGCCGGCTCCCGGCGATAGCAGGCAGTTTTAGGACCTTGCCGGCGATTTCTAACTTCAAAGATAACTCAACTTTGTGTTATCGGCGAAACTGCTTTTGCCAAGATCAAAATTATGGTAATTTGGTTTGATTTCTCTGTACATTATTTGGGGAAACAGCCGGGAAAAATTTTGACCTACAAAAAACAGCCTACAAAATTAGACATATTTTCTGAACGTTATTTCGAACCCTGATTAAGCAACTTACTTGGAAAATCTACCAACACTTTGGCCAAAGGCAAGGCTGGTTTAAAAGAAAGAACTCGCAAAAAGCCTATAAAGTCTATAAGCTTAAAGAAAGATGCCTCGTTGGCCGAAGTGATTTCGGAACCAGGGTTGTTGTGTTGTTGTGTCATGAATCGCAGTGAAACGTTTACCTAACAAGACCTCCAAATTTGCAAAATATGGATAACAAACACAAAGGTTTGTTCACGAAAGACACGTGAGTTGATGTGTTCAAACATCATTTACATACATCAGTGGATTTTATATAAATACATATTATAAGAGATACAAGAAGCAAACGCCATAGTACATCAAAAAACGTATATATATACTATTTACTATAAAGTATAACAGCTTGCAGCTTATAGTCCAACAACTACAAAACACAAGTATTATTCAGTGGAATAATTCAAAATATGAATGAATGTGTTGAACTGTTTGCATGTCTAGATTTCATGTAGGCGTCGTATTACATTTGCCAACGCTTTGGAAACGTTTTTCAAAAGGTGTTTATAAATCTTTTTTGTTTGCTCGATATAAATAAATTCTACATCGAAATTATTGAATGAATGTGCCGAATCCAGCACTGTGGTTTTTGTCTACTGAAAGTGTTAAGATCGCCGTTGTTATTCGCGAAAGCGGACTTGTTTACATGCATCAGCGAACGCTTTATTAATATGCCCCGCTTCATATAAAGACAACACATCGACATCGTTCGATTTGTCATTTAATACTTGCAAGTTGAAAATTAAAAGTACCTCTATTAACAGTGAATCAAAATAGCTTTCAGAGTCGCAGTGCGGTTCAACATTGCATAACTACATTGTGTCCAAAAGTTACATCATTAACAAACAGGGACGTAGCCAGGGGGGAGCCGGGGGAGCCGCGGCTCCCCCCTTTTGATATAAAACAACAGACATGTAACTACAAAACTGATGCAATGTGAATTGTGTCAGGAAATAAACTGTAAACAATGAATTTAATCTATTGAGTGTATACATTTCGAGTATCTATGTGACGTTTTGAGTCTTTTATATGACGTTTTTTAACCTTTAGAGTCTGTAAAATCTTCCTCCAAAAGCCAGGAAATGGCATTTCAACGACACTCGATTTCAAAATTTCCCGGGGGAGCATGCCCCCGGACCCCCTAAAAATTTACTTTGATTTCGGCTCCCCCCCCCCCTTTCAAAATCCTGGCTACGTGCCTGTTAACAAACGCTTATGCGCGCTGTTCTGTGCATGGCTACGCAAAGTTTTACAGCAATCGCTAGCGCTGGTCAGTAGCCGAGTGAACGCCTAAGCAGGCGTCTTGTTTATATTTATTTTGTAACCCACAGCGCTACTTCGACGTTTATTTCGCCTGATTAGTCGCTATTCACCAATTTTCTGGTCAAGCTGACTGCTCGTCCATGCACTAAATTATGTATGATTGGGACGGGAGCAATCTGGAAGCGAGTTTAGGAGTCCGAAAGCGACGACAACAAAAGCAACAACATTGAAAACGATGAGTTTATGTCACATGCTCGAGGTCACACTAAACTGACTAAAGTACGTATCATGACAAGGTATAAATGTAAGGTTTGTTGTTTCAAAATGCCATATAATAAACTTTTTATTAACCTCGCTTGCTCGGTCTTTACAGAGAAATACCAGACCTCGGTCTTTGTGTACAAACCTCGCCCTACGGACTCGGTCTGTACCAAAAAGACCTCGGTCCGATGTTTCTCTGTAAAGACCTCGCGTTCGGTTAATAAGAAGTTATTATTATAATGAGGGTTTATCAGGTCTGATGTCATGAACATCATACCTTCTTCTGATTGGCCAATAATTTTTTGGTAGGCAATGGACAATTCCCATTCTAGCAATGCATCATGGGAGTTGTGTTTGTGTCTTTCCTTTTAGGCAAAATGCCTGTCATCTGATAGGCATTCTGCTTAGAACAAAACTGACTGTTTTAAGACTTCTATTACACAGAACAATTTTGAAATTCTCAGATGGTGGTTTTAAGAGGGTATGAACCACATTTGTCAAATACAAGGTTTTCATCAATCATTGATACTGGCAAGAAAATTACTTCAGAGTATTCAGTATTGAATCAGTGCCATATATATATCCTGAGATAGTTTGAGCACAACTGTTCTACAATATTTGGGGAGCCAAACTCGTGTACTAGCTGGCATGTCGACACAGGTCCCTGGACACAGCCTTGTGAGTGAGTGAATTAACCTTTTGAACAAAAACATTACCAACTGTTCTTTTTACCACAGATGTATTTTTAGTATATATTTAAAGCAAAGTATTGAAGTGTCAAATTAGAAACGCATTACTATTCAGAGACATGATGAGACAGCAATGTTTATAATATCTCATCCTGGAGAGAGGAGCTCCTCAGGTTGTTGAATTCACAAAATTCTTGCGGTTTTCTTTCGTTGTTTAGTTGCAAACAACATGGCTGATAAGAAATTTGTTTGTTTTTTTTCCGTAATGGACCGCTGGTCCATTACGGGAAAGTAATGAACCGCTAAAAATGTTTCTAAGCCAATCACAGCGCGCAATTTCACCGGAAGTGACGCTTGCCATATAATAAAATGTATTATTAACAGGCAATATCAATGATACTATTTACTTACATCAACCAGGATTCATTGAAGCAACAATTGTTACTGTATGGTGTTCAACCACCACCTGTGGTTTCAAAATACACACAAGGTACATCTATTACACAAATCCATTTACTTCTGGTAAACTAGACAGAACCACCTTAACCGTTTCCCTACTAGAGAATGTATTATTAACAAGCAATATCAATGATACTATTTACTTACATCAACCAGGATTCATTGAAGCAACAATTGTTACTGTATGGTGTTCAACCACCACCTGTGGTTTCAAAATACACACAAGGTACATCTATTACACAAATCCACTTACTTCTGGTAAACTAGACAGAACCACCTTAACCCTTTCCCTACTAGAGTTCTTCCCATGACAGGAAAACCAGAGTAAAATATTAAAAGGCCACCATGGTAGGGAAAGAGTTAACGAGATAGTTTTTTAACCCTTTCACTACTAGAGTTCTTGCCTTGACAAGTAAAATCATCTAGCGTTGGCCAGAGAAACTCTGGCATTAGCATTAGCCAGAGTAAAATAGCAAGAGGCAACCAACCATAGGGAAAGGGTTAATGAAGTTCAGTCATGTGCTTTACCAATGCACTAGCTAAATCAAATGTGACATCACATTTCAGACATATGTACTGCATCCCATTTGGTTCTGTGGCTTCAAGTTCATGGTTGAACAAATGTCGATCAAATGTTTTACAATCAAAATTCATGTTACAGTAATTACACTTGAAACGTTTTCCTGTGTAATGTGTCTTTTGATGATTTACAAAACTACAATGATGGGAAAATGCTTTGTCACAGATATCACAAGTATAAGGTTTCTTTCCAGTATGTGTTCTTTTATGATATTTTAAGTCACCTAACTGGGAAAATGTCTTGGCACAGATATCACATTTGAATGGTTTCTCTCTAGTATGTGTTCTTTTATGATGTTGCAGGGTAGATAAACGAGTAAACGATTTGTCACAGAAATCACATTTGAAAGGTTTGTCTCCAGTATGTGTTCTTTTGTGACGTTGCAGGGAAGAAAAACAAGCAAACATTTTGTCACAGACATCACATTTGAATGGTTTCTCTCCAGTATGTGTTCTTTTGTGATATTGCAGGGTAGATAAACGAGCAAACGTTTTCTTACAGACATCACATTTGAATGGTTTCTCTCCAGTATGTGTTCTTTTATGATGTAGTAAGTTACTTGACTGGGAAAATGTCTTCTTACAGACATCACATTTGAATGGTTTCTCTCCAGTATGTGTTCTTTTATGAACTATTAAGGCACATAAACGAGAAAATGTCTTGTCACAGACATCACATTTGAAAGGTTTCTCTCCAGTATGTGTTCTTTTATGATATAGTAAGTTACTTAACTGGGAAAATGTCTTCTCACATACATCACATTTGAATGGTTTATCTCCAGTATGTGTTCTTTTATGAACAATTAAATAACTTGAATAAGAAAATGTCTTCGTACAGAGATCACATTCGAATGGTTTCTCTCCAGTATGTATTACCATATGACGTCTTAAACTTGATGAACTACCAAATGTCTTGGTGCAGGTTGGACACCGATGAGACTTTTTCCCTTTCATGCTAGAACTCCTTTTCGTCAAGTCAGAATTATTATAGTACTCACTGTTTGCAGATCCTTCCCCAAATGCAGGGTGACGATGGTATTCCGGGAAGAAATGGCAACAGAAAAAACTCAAAACTCAAAATTCCAAATTAGCATATTGCGCGTAAATACAAAACACTGAGCCTACGTTTCAACTGGCCTGCGTGACGAAAAAGGGAAAGGCCCTCGCTACTTCATTTAAGGCCTACCTAATAGTTTAGTTTTAGGAAAACATGAAAAAAAAAATTAAAATTGATATATTGAAAAAAGACCCTATGCTGAATAAATCAATGTGAAACAAAAGTTAAGATGTTGGGGGGAAAATAAATAAAGATATATTAAGGACTTATTAACCGAGTGCTAGGTCTGTACGGGAAAGTATTTGCCTGAGGTTTTCGTACAGACCGAGCGACGAAGGAGAAAAGTTTGTGCGATAAAACCGAGGGCAAATATTTTTCCGTACAGACCGAGCAAACGAGGTTAAGAAGGAATTTATTATATGGCTATTGGTTCATTTTATTTTTAAGTGTTGAGCGTTGTTTTCGCCTTCGGAGCATGCTGTTAAGTTTTGTACGTGTCGCTTCTTGGCCTTCTTGATTACACGAGTTCGGCTTTTATTCGTCGTATTTTTAGATAAACAGCTTTAAAGAAAACCAACAGTAATGTTCCAACACATTTTATTGTTCAGAATATTTGAATAAAGATACCCAGTACTCTTTATTTGTACTCAAAGCAACTCAGAAATCTTCTCGCCAAAACTTACAGGGCCGAGAAAAAAGCGTATTGACCCCGAGGTCAATATCGTAAAATCCCGACCTCTCGGGAACCAGTCAGCGTGCGTCGTTTTGCGTACGGACTGGAAATCAAACCCAGCTATATAATAAATATATACTATGCGCACTTCACGCTATCTGAATGTACTTCACCGATGCTGTCCCAGATGCGGTTGTCGCCGACGATCGCATGTGTTTAAGTAATTGATGAAATTCATTCAGATTGTTCCAAGCTACACTGATGAGCTGTACTACAGCGAAACACGTGTCTGTAGATTATATATATTATATATAAAAATATGATATAGGATATCTATACTCGGGTAATTAATAATGATGGTTAAGGTTGTTCTCCGAGTGAACGAAGCCATACCGGGCAAGTAGAAAAGTCTACTTGACCACTCTCCTCCGCAGAGGCTTTTTTTTAATATTCCGTAATGTCCGTAACGAGAGTTCTCGACGGTTATTTTGATTAGTAATATGAGCATTTTAACTCATTCTTATTTAATATTTCGTAATGTCCGTACCAATGAAAATAGCTCTCGAGAACTCTCGTTAATTTAGGGGTTAGGGAGCGCGCAAAGAGTGAAGGGAAGGGTTCCCTTGGCCTCCCGCGCGCTTGCATTTTTCATCCCTTAGTGTCCCCATGTGTACCACATGCTCCCTAACGCTTAACCTAAAACTTCATGTAAGAATGAGTGAAAATGTCATATTACTAATCAAAATAACTCTCGAGAACTCTCGTTACGGACATTACGGAATATTAAAAAGAAAGCCTCTGCGGAAAAGAGTGCTACTTGACCGCGGCAGGATTCGAACCCGCGACCTTCGGTTTACTAGTCCGACACCCTACCAACTGAGCTACGCGGTAAACGCCAGAGAAGGTCGAGGGAATGGGATTTAAATACTGAACTTTCGAAACTATGTCGTTTCGTCAAGTCAGCATCGAACTGTACTCAGATCACTCGGGCTGTATAATATGATATAGGATATGGTGGGATAGCTCAGTTGGTAGAACGTCGGACTAGTAAACCGAAGGTCGCGCGCGGGTTCGAATCCTGCCGCGGTCAAGTAGACTTTTCTACTTCTTTGTTCACTTGGAGAACAACCTTAACCAGTATTAATGGGCAATTCCCCCTATAGCAATGCATCATGGGAGTTGTGGTAGGCTTTCACTTTCGAGCGAAATGGCCGCCGCGAGGCGAGCATTTTGTCTGAAAGAGTAACTAGTTGTTTTACAATATTTCCTTTCCGCAATGAGGATTTTAGACTTCTCAATGGGACTGGGAGGGTGTAAACCACTTTTTGTACAAAAGACAGCGAAATCGCAGCTAAAATAAGCGAGGAAATTACTTCAGAGTGACTCGACAAGCGAATATTGATCAAATAAATACGATTCGAAGACGGTCCTTCCCGGACGTGAACAGGTGAGTAAGTAGATCGATTATAGCTCAGTATATAATTCAGCTTTTGTGACATGTATAAGTTGTTTGTCAGTCACGATCGCTTAGTTGTTGTGCTCGGAAGTCTTTCTTCCTGGCGTATTTGCTTGTTGAAATCAACATGGTTGCATGATGCACTCGACCTGTTGTTCGTAATTGCCTCTGTATTTACACGATGTTTTTTAAACTTTTTGGCGCGAAAAAACCCCGTTTCTTGAGCAAGAGTTGAGATATTTTACAAAGACGTCAAGGGTAAAATAGTCTTGTCAGGGTTTTCATTCGTTGTTTTCCTCTTCTGTTCCCATTGTTGTCGTCGGTTCCTATCCGCTCAGAATAACAAGTAGGTTCTAGAATTAGTGTAGGCTGTAAATGTATATTTGGACTATAAATTTACTAAATATTTTTAAAAACTGTTGAGTTTCCAGCCGTGTTGTGTACAATAAACTTTTTAGTAAATATAAGAAATAATCAAATATCTAATTCTAATCAGTTAACTAGATAGCATATTTAAACCATATTAAATACATACTAGTTAATTTTAAATAGTAGATAGTTTGTTAAAATGTACATATTTTTTTAAACATATTTGAATAAGTTATAAATTTTACAATGGAGGATGAACCTTATACTTCAATGGAGAGTCAGAGAGAAAAACAATTGCCAGTTCCTTAGTGTAACTGAAATGTGGACAAAGAATTTAACAGCTATCCCAGCATTTTCATACCAAAAATTGGAAGAACACCTAATCTTTACATGTGAAAAAACATCAGACCATAAGCCAGCAGAGGCCTTGAAACACAAGAAAGGTGGATATTGACTTTTTAAGGCAGGGTTTGCAACCCAAATCAAGGTCAAGTCCAATGTAAAGAAAGGTGATGACACAATTTATTTTCTTGTCCACTGCAAAGTAAGTGCTCAAATGGAGAAAAAAGTGTACCAGGTCTATGCTCACTTTGATCAAACCTCTGGGAATATTGTGTTTGCAAAATGCTACTGTCCTTATGGAGCTGGAGGTCACTGCAAACATGTAGCAGCCCTTTTGTTTCAGTTGTTGGACTACATTGAGCTAGGACTGACTGAGATACCCGATGACAAAACATGCACTCAGGAACTTCAGCAGTGGCATGTTCCCAAAAATCACAACCACAGGATGCTGTTCTTTTTGAGGATCTTATTTTCCGCCAAGACAGCTATGCTCTTTGGGTATATAGTTTTCCGTCTCTTCATCACCGAGCGAAATATGGATGATGTCAACCTACATCTTTGGGCATACCATTCTAAACAAGCACTCTGTGTATGTGTGTTTTTTTCAATTTCTTCACAACTCTTACAGTCAACTTGTAATCTGACTTTGACAAACTCTGTGCATTTTGGTTCCAAAGGAACAGTGGAATAATCAGGTTTTTCATTCAATCTTGCCAGTATATTCTCTCTTAATTATATTTGTTGCTTGAAGTTTACTTCCCTCTGCCTCTGCATTAGTCATTCTCTGCCTAGATGGTAGTGTGTTAACATCAAATTCACATGGAACACAGTCATTGTCAGTGAGAAGCCCAATCACAGAACAGTTACTACCAGCTGTTACCAAACCAATTTTAAGCTTTTCCAAGTCACTTTTGCTAACCTTTTCTGAAGTAGAACTGTATATCTGCCTCTTACCTTCCACAATAGGGCATTTGCAGCCATGTTTATCTTTCTCGTAGCTGTCTTGGGGGAAAATAAGATCCTCGAAAAGAACAGCATCCTGTGGTTGTGATTTCTTGGGAACATGCCACTGCTGAAGTTCCTGAGTGCATGTTTTGTCATCGGGTATCTCAGTCAGTCCTAGCTCAATGTAGTCCAACAACTGAAACAAAAGGGCTGCTACACGTTTGCAGCAACCTCCAGCTCCATAAGGACAGTAGCATTTTGCAAACACAATATTCCCAGAGGTTTGATCAAAGTGAACATAGACCTGGTACACTTTTTTCCGCATTTGAGCACTTACTTGCAGGGATGTAGCCAGGATTTTGAAAGGGAGCCAAAGTCAAAATAAATTTTTAGGGGGGTCCAGGGGCATGCTCCCCCAGGAAATAATTAGTGTTAAACTACAAAAAGGGTAATTAAACTGATTATTATTATTATTATTAAATTTTGAAATCAAGAGTCACTGAAATGCCATTTCCTGGCTTTTGGAGGAAGATTTTACAGACTCTAAAGGTTAAAAGATGTCATATAAAATACTCAAAACATGCAAACGTCACACAGATACTCAAAATGCACTCAGTAGATTGAATACACTGTTTACAGTTTATTTCCTGACACAATGGCATATTGCATCAGTTTTGTAGTTACATGTCTGTTGTTTTATATCAAAGGGGGGGGGGGGGGGGAGTCATGGCTATGTCCCTGCTTACTTGGCAGTGGACAAGAAAAAAAATTGTGTCATCACCTTTCTTTACATTGGACTTGACCTTGATATTGGACTTGACCTTGATTTGGGTTGCAAACCCTGCCTTAAAAAGTCAATATCCACCTTTCTTGTGTTTCAAGGCCTCTGCTGGCTTATGGTCTGATGTTTTTTCACATGTAAAGATTAGGTGTTCTTCCAATTTTTGGTATGAAAATGCTGGGATAGCTGTTAAATTCTTTGTCCGCCTTTCAGTTACACTAGGAACTGGCAATTGTTTTTCTCTCTGACTCTCCATTGAAGTTAGCCTGCGAGCAGATGTTCTTTTGGGGGGAGAAACATTGAAGTACAAGGTTCATCCTCCATTGTAAAATTTATAACTTATTCAAATATGTTTAAAAAAATATGTACATTTTAACAAACTATCTACTATTTAAAATTAACTATGTATTTAATATGGTTTAAGTGTAGTTAACTGATAAAATTAGAATTAGATATTTGATTATTTCTTATATTTACTAAAAAGTTTATTGCAACACAACACGGCTGGAAACTCAAAGTTTTTCAAAATATTTAGTAAATTTATAGTCCAAATATATATTTACAGCCTACACTAATTCTAGGACCTACTTGTTATTCTAAGAGGATAGCAACCGACGACAACAATGGGAACAGAAGAGCAAAACAACGAATGAAAACCCTGACAAGACTATTTTACGCTTGGCGTCTTTGTAAAATATCTCAACTCTTGCTCAAGAAATGGGGGTTTTTTCGCGCCAAAAAGTTTAAAAAACATCGTGTAAATACAGAGGCAATTACGAACAACAGGTCGAGTGCATCATGCAACCATGTTGATTTCAACAAGCAAATACGCCAGGAAGAACGACTTCCGAGCACAACAACTAAGCGATCGTGACTGACAAACAACTTATACATGTCACAAAAGCTGAATTATATACTGAGCTATAATCGATCTATTGCTCCCTTTCATGTAAAGAAACAATTGGCTGAAAGCCTAGTTCTTTCAAAGATCAATTATAACGATGTGGTTCACTACCCAATACCAGCCTATCTCAACAAAAAACTCCAGCGTGTCCAAAATGTCACGGCCAGTTTTGTCTACAACAGATACTGCAGAGAAGTGGACGTTCTATCACTTGGATGGCTCCCATTGACTGAGCGAACACAATACCATCTTCTTCGCTCAGCACATAAAGCCATTTGGGACCCCAATTGGCCCGAGTATTCCAAGTTGAGTATACGGAACACGAGTAGAGCTTTACGATCTAGCTCCTCGATAACGCTGGAAATTCCACTAGAGACAGGAACGTTTCAAGATAGCTGTGCTAAATTATTTAATGAACTTGACCCGACATTAAGAAATGAAAGCAACATTAATATGTTTACAAATAATCTAAAACGAGTTTTATTTACTAAAGCAAAGCAGAGACTTCAATCCACTTAGATATGGACATATGTATGTGTATATATTTAAGTAATTTTACAGTTATGAGCATTAGTTTTGAACTTATAAACATTAGTATACTATTAAGCATAGTTATAAGTACTATTTTATACTTGTTTTTTTCCTGTTTACCAATCTATTTATTTGCAACTGAAGATGTAGAGCTACCACGTAGAGATGCTTCATTAAATCGTTATTATTATTATTATTATTATTATTATTACTCACCTGTTCACGTCCGGGAAGGACCGTCTTCGAATCGTATTTATTTGATCAATATTCGCTTGTCGAGTCACTCTGAAGTAATTTCCTCGCTTATTTTAGCTGCGATTTCGCTGTCTTTTGTACAAAAAGTGGTTTACGCCCTCCCAGTCCCATTGAGAAGTCTAAAATCCTCATTGCGGAAAGGAAATATTGTAAAACAACTAGTTACTCTTTCAGACAAAATGCTCGCCTCGCGGCGGCCATTTCGCTCGAAAGTGAAAGCCTACCACAACTCCCATGATGCATTGCTATAGGGGGAATTGCCCATTACCCGAGTACGATATCCTATATTATATTATACATTATTGATTTATTGAAAGCAAGTTACTTGTTATTATTAAATAGTCAATTGTTTCCTGTCTATTTTAATACAGTACAGTTTGAGCAAAGCTAAGCAAGGAGGCTTTGTTTTGGGTTTGATCTTTGATCTTTGCTTTGCAAATTTTGTGAGTACCATCACAGCCTATCACAGCCTACACATTTGCCAGATGGAGTCTGATGAAATTGCAAATATAACAGACAGTTTACAGTTTATACATGGACACCTAGAAACAAGAAAAACTACGTCAATGCTTGGAAATAAATAAAACTTTTCTATATACAATATACAATATTAATAGTTGAGCCAAATTATAAGCTGTCTCTTATTTTTAATCAAAATTATATCCAACGATCGAAGAAAGGAAAATAATTCCCAATGTTTAAGCCATACCAGGGTAAGGGGGTGGATAGGGTTAGAGTGCCCTATAGGAGCATGAGCCATAATGACGTATGCATAATGAGATTAGGGTTAGAACGTCACAAAGGAGAATGAATAAATAATAAGTTGAATATTTAATGAGGCGGCACCCTTTGGTCTTCAGAGTGGGGGGTGTCACTACTAACGCCACCTTTGTCACATCACTCACAGAGCATGTTTCAAAATCTATAATCCACTAGTTCAGCGTTTCCTTTCCAAAAGCATATATCAAGTTAAACTGAGAAAATCTATTGCGGTTCAGACACATTGTTCCTATTTCAACAATACAGAAGTTGCTAGCCAGACCACATCGGAAGACATCTCCTATTCTCGAAAACAACGTCTCCAAGAAAGGCCTTTCACTACATACGACGATTTGAGAGACTCCATCTTATCCTCTAAAGATGTTTTATTCCAGTGGCTTAAAGACCGCCAGTTAATATCCTCGCAGCAGCTCTGCCCACATTGTAACTCCGACATGACCTGGACAGAAACTAAACACCGCAAGGATGGCTACAAATGGCTATGCCGCAAGACTTTGAATGGCAAACGACATCGAGTTGAAGTCAGCATTAGGAAAGGGAGTTGGATCGAAAAAAGCAACTTGACCATCGAGGAGATATTAAAGTTCACATACTGGTGGACAGCCGACCTTAATCAGTGCAAAATCGTTCAACAACTTGGTCTCGCATCCAAATCAGGAGTTGACTGGGACATGTTCTGCCGTGAAGTTTGTGAAGTGGTCAAGTGGTCATGCTTCGCGAATCCATTCCCATCGGTGGGCCAGGCAAAATTGTTCAAATCGACGAGTCGAAGATCGGAAAACGCAAATATCACAAAGGTCACAAGGTTGAAGGGCAGTGGGTATTCGGAGGGATTGAAAACGAATCAAGAAATTCGTTTATATTCACAGTTGAAAAGAGGGACGAAGCCACACTTCTACCATTAATAATCAAGAAATGGATCCTTCCTGGAACGAAAATCGTTTCTGATTGCTGGAAAGCTTACATAAACTTAGAAAAACGTGGCTATCTCCACGCAACAGTCAATCATTCTAAAGTATCTGTGAGCAACGATGGAGATCACACAAACAGAATCGAAGGTCACTGGCGCCAAATGAAAGTTTCTCTTTCAACACGCGGACGAAGGAAATACCATTACTCATCTTACTTAGCTGAGTTTGTATGGCGTTACACTCACCGAGGGTAGAACCTTTTTAACACCTTTTTGCAAGACATTACTAAGGAGTTTACAAACTTTGAATACTAGTACTGCATATTATAAGCAGAAACATGAGCAATATCCATTTTCTATCATGTGCCTTGTATATTGATACTAAACTACAATTAGTGACAAAACCTCTTCGGACACATTAAATAATAATTTATTTTATAGAAAATTACATAAACATAATCCGTTGACCCCCTCCCCCCTTTTTCAATGTTGGTGTACAACAAGATCATGTAGTTAGGAAGGCATGTGTAATGTAGACAGCGATACTTTGGCCACTCAACATTGAAAGGGGGAGGGGGAATATATCCTTTATTTAGGAGAAATGTCCGAAGGGTTTTGTCACTGATTGTCTGAAAACGAAAAGGTCTTATTTATACTCACGGGTGATCCTTTCGCTGACTTTCATCTTATTATTTTAGAGAAGTTTATATGTCCAAACGTCCGAACTCCTGTTTTCACTGCGAAAACTATTTGATAAGATTTTGGTACCTGTTTATTCCATATATTTACAATGGAGGGCGGTCGCAAGGGTGTGAAACTCGGGTCAATGCAGTGTTAATAGCTCGCGTATTCAGTTTTACGTTAATAAACACGAAGCCATGAAAACAAGTCGAATATAGATACCCCTGAACGTGTGTCATGTTGCAATAACTATGCCCCTTGACGCATCTTATCTGTACGTTTTCGGTATTGCACTTACACGTGTTGTTTAAATATGACGTAGAAGGAGAGTGTCTGATCTTCAAGAGTCGTCTAATTAATTGCCGACACGGTTAACGATTTACACCTATTTGAATAAAACTATTGAATATATATTAATTATGTTGAGTGTAAACCGTAAATCGTTCTCAAATTCATTAATAATTCATGAGATTTCGCTCAATCAGACAGCTCCATTCCGTCACGTGAATCGAATGGGCTGTGAAACACCGGTAAAACACTGGTTTCTTCGTCAAACACTAGCGTTTCATTTCTGTCACTTAAACAAGAAACATGATACGATTATCCGCAAGTCCCACAACGGCGACTCATTGGTTCATTGTCTTTCATTTGAGAAGCCATTTCCAAAACTCGTTCTGCGTGTTTGTCAGGTCAGGAGACCCTGGCTGAATTGTTCGCATTGCTGCGTTAACAGAGCGCAAGGCACGTTTTTACTTTCGCTGACGTCTGTGACGGCTCATTCTCCATCACAAATATTTTGTTGCCACATTCTCCCTTACCGGCAATTTCAAAAAGAATTGCAGACGATCGACGTATAAACTGGGCAAAATAATGTAACAGACATCTTTTCATATACCTCTGCACAAATAACACCTTTTCCGTGCACTATAGCCACTAGTAAGTGTAAACGCTTTCCTCCAGCAAGATCGTAAAAGAGCGCTATTATGACGTCATTAAATTAGTATGCTTATACGAATTATTATTTAAGGAGATATATTTTTGTGCAGTTGCATGCAAACGTTCATGAAATATCATATTGTATTTCTGTATAGTTGAGGAGAAAACACTTAACCGAAATTGACTCTTTTTTTTTTCAGACAATTAGTGACAAAACCTCTTCGGACACATTAAATAATAATTTATTTTATAGAAAATTACATAAACATAATCCGTTGACCCCCTCCCCCCTTTTTCAATGTTGGTGTACAACAAGATCATGTAGTTAGGAAGGCATGTGTAATGTAGACAGCGATACTTTGGCCACTCAACATTGAAAGGGGGGAGGGGGGAATATATCCTTTATTTAGGAGAAATGTCCGAAGGGTTTTGTCACTGATTGTAGTTCCCACTTCAATTTAATTAATGATAAACACCACTCAATGTGCTATATGTTTTTCTAGTTACTATTAATATTGAATTTAAACAAAGATATAAACACTCATACGTTTATTCAACCGCTTTCTTGCTTTAATGACCGCGTAGCCAAACCACTGCGTAGCCAAATTGTAACCGATAAACTATTGTAATTGTAAGAGCATTGAAGGCAATGAATTATTGCATTGTAATATGCGCCAATTGACGGATTTAACTTTACTGCGCATCCCACAATGTTTGCCAACGACTATTAGGGGTGGTCGGACGATGACCGGGACGAGAACGCCCCCCCCCCCCCCCCCCACACACACACTTTTGAGGTTAGGGTTATGGAAGTAACATGACAACGAACTAACATCGATATTGAATCCATATTGATAAACAGAAATACTGTACCTATAAGCTTACCTTATAGCGACCTTTGCCTTGCTCCAAGGGCTTACTCTTGTCCACCTTCATGTGCTTTGGTAAATAGGCCGGCTTTAGCACCGATATCTCGGTATATAAATGTCTTCCCGATCTTGGGGAAATGCTCTACCGCCGTCAGTACTCGACAAGTACTGATTCTCGCAGACAAATCAATATACATTTACCGCAAAAGTTCATTATCTTTGCACGACAACGCACGATCTAACAAGCTTGTAGAAGCCATGATCGAACAGAACCGCGAGACCTTTGTCGACTTCCGGTTAGGCATAATTTTGGCAAAACTATCTACCAATCTGAATGAACAATTCCCCTAATATTGGCCAATCACAGTGGCTAAATCGGCCTAAAATCTAAATCAGCAAGCGCTCGCGTTTTGGCTGGTTTGGACAAATGAGAATGGCTAAATCGGCCTAAATCCTGCAACACGTAACGTTACGTAATGTTACTTCACTTCCAAGCATAAATAATATTAATAATTATTTTCAATTCTCACTTAACAATTTTCACGTTAGTCATCTGATTTATTTGACTAACGCTAAATCCGCCGCTGGGTTCGCCTTCGAGTAATAAGAGCAGGTCATGCCAAGGAATAATTTTGTCATTCCAACGGAAATCTTTGAGAAATATGCACTCGCCTTGCTGGACGCCAACCCACGCGAAAGTGCCTGAAGCAGGATTAGTAAAGGTGTGATAGTTCACATTTAACGGTTTAAGTAGAAACGTTTTACCGCAATTGGCTGGACCGATAAGCATGACGTTTCGATATTTTCCCCGTCCTTTTTGCAATAGCGTGTAGACAGCATTGGCAAATTCTCGTACTCCTATACCGTTAGTTGTTAGAACTTCTTTGGCGCATTGTAACCAACGACCTTCACAGTTCTCAATGCACTCTCTTGTCTGGGCTTCTTCAAGCAATTGAATGCGTGTCTTCTTGCTTCTTTCCAAATTAGCCTTTGCATTCAACATGTCCCACGTAGTTTTTATTACATGGGCAACAACTTTCGGTTGTCTGTTCATTATAAACTCCGCGAGATCCGATTTCCCTTCAGCCTTTTGCTGCTGCGCCAGAGCAAGCAATTCCGTGCGAGTCTTTATCGACTTTGCTTCAATAATTTCGGACACTTGTAAAGATGTCATCCTCTTTTTCTGTTTTCTCGACTTTTTCGACGTCGTCTCATCGCCCTCGCTGTCCGATTCATCTCTTCCAGTTGCTGTTGCTACACTAGCCGAATCTGTCTTTGGTAGCTTGCCATTCGTCAAGTCGGGATGACCAGGGCTTTGTAAGTAATCACGGTCAGACTTAGTGACGTATTCCCAGGCACTGAAACAGTTGTGATGTGCTGATGAAAAATGCACCGAAACATCGAAATGATCCAACAGAAACCTTTTAATTTTTAGCCATCTTTGCTGTCGTTCCAGTTTGATCGCAACATGATAATGCTTGCCACCATCCTCGTGATCTTCGAGACAACAACACCACTGTTTAACATTATTGTCCTTGCTAAACGCAAGAACTAATGCTTCAACAAAATCTTGTCTTGAAGGAAATTTTGTTAAATCTGCTTGGCTATACGTTATTAGATAAACCTGTCTGGTATCGCGCGCTCGAAGGCCGTCAGTCGCCATTACATAATACTTCTGAATAATTACTAACACTTGTAAAACTAATTATAAATATGACCATGGGCGTGATAATTAAAATGTCACTACTCAGGAATGGGAAATAAAGTATATACAATATGTCCTTTTAATATTCGTACACAACAAAATCATGACACTAGCGCACACGATCGGTTTTATTATTCTTTCAACTTATTTAAATAATCAACTACAGAGACAATCCTGGCCAAAACCATTGACTACACTTTAATTAATTTGTCGCCTTTGACGTTCCTAATTATAAAACGTCTACGTTTTCATATCCAATGACTCCCCTCGCCCCCAAAACAATGTTGAGTTGATGCTAAATGTTTTAAACATGTTATGGGACACCATTCAACATTGTTCGGGGGGGGGGAAGGGGGGGAAGGGGGGGGGGGTTCTTTAATTTAGTTAGAATTGTCATAAATATGATGAAATAATTGTAAGTGTCGTCAATGTTTTGACCAGGATTGTAGCTTTTTCGCCCGTGAGTAGTGATAGACCCCACTCTGGCGTCCAAAGGGATGCCGCCTCATTACTGAATATTCAACTTATTATTTATTCATTCTCAGGCTCCTGTGGGACTTCCTAACCCTAATCTCATTACGTCATTATGTCTCATCCTCCTTTGTGACGTTTTAACCCTAATCTCATTATGCATACGTCATTATTTCTCAGGCTCCTTTGGGACGAAGTAACCCTAACTTCCCCCCCTAAACTTTAGCTGTTACTAACCCCCCGTCATAACCGATAGCTCTCCGACAGATTCCCGAACTCCTGGGTTACGTCATTATCAAAAGGCACTCGACTTATATCCTTATATGTAATAGTAATCACTTTTTCATTTAAACACTTTACCCTACTGACAGTCGACAGTTGTGGGACACATAGACGTACAGAGCATGCGTACAGTAAACTTTAACAAAATAGACGTTCTTTACAAGGAACTAAAGAGGAATTGATAGAGGCACTTTATATTTTTTATCTGAAACCTTGTCTCGATGAGTATAGAGAGTTTTCAACAGCCTAAGTGTCTGAATTGGCAGAGACAACTGCTCTGGTGAAACCTGAATGTTATTTGAATAATATGGAGACTTTGAATATTATATTAATTAGAACCTAAATGATCAAACAGTCTTATACACGTTTGGTGGCAATAAGTGTTAACAATTTTAGAGAGTTATCGTTTACTTTGACCTAGTGTATAGAGTATACGAATCCTTGGATGAAGAATCAATTCGACATGCCGTAAGAAGAACGATGATCAATGATTTCATGAGAAAGATATAAACGGAATAACTCTTCAAGCTGGTTGCTACGCTTTCTGTTACTAAGTGTGATATTTGCATATTTATCCTCAGTGCACGTGCAGGAGACAAAAGGGAAACTCGTTAGGGGCAATTATGAGGATTAGGCAAGTCTAGACGAGAAAGTCACTAGCGTGTACTTTGCATAAGACAGAATTCACAACAATCAGTTTCAAATATTTATTTACACTTCAAAAACTCATTAATAATTCATGAGGAAAACACAAAAGAAAATCATGACCGTATCGTATCTTTATATGTGATAAAGATTTCTCCTGATTTACATAAACTTTAGCTTTGATTTTCTCGGCTTAGACAAGGTTATTTTTCAAACTAACTCCGCCAATCAACTTACCAAGTGGTTCGTTTTTGAAGCCGTATAATAAACTCGCAGTTCGTGTTTTATCAGATATAAAAACACTCGGCTTCGCCTCATGTCTTTATATCTGATAAAACACTCCTGCTCGTTTATTATACAGTACAAAAAACTCTTGATTATTTAGTGATCTATCGGTAACACTAAAATCTGGGCATACAGTACATCTTATAATCCGAAGGCATGGATCATGAGTCTTGAATTCTGTACCACAAACATTACATATCAGATTTCGAATAACGCATTTGTTAAAATATTTCCACAAACACTTAGGACACTCAATTACATGTGTAAAATTAACAGGATTCTGACAACGTTCGCAATCAACAGGTTCGTCAATTATAGAATTTTTTGATTCTATTTCGATGTAATCTTTATCGTGTTCTGAATCTTCTTCGGAGGAAGTTTCTTCGTTTTCGCTATCTGATTATGTTTCTTCTTCTGCCTGCGCCAACATTGTCAGCACTCGAACATTTTCGATAAGGTTTTTGTCAATGTTAATGTCGGCGAGTCCTTTTACAAAAACATTTAGACCAGCTGGTTCGGGACTTCCTGAGAAGTAAGGTGATACGGAGTATTCTACCAATTCGGCTATTTTTGTGTTTGGTATAGTTCTTCCTTGATACACAATTTCTCCTTTGGGATTCCATGTTAAGTTGACATAGGACGCGAGTAAACTATTCAGCAAAGAAGACGCTGTCGCTTCATCGACTCCGTAGTCAAAGTGTGACAGTATTTCTTTAACACGAAAATCATCATGTAATCTTTCTCCCATCGTGTTCAGGGTTCGAATGAGGGTCTTTACAAAATATCGTTCTTTTATATTAGTTCTGCGAGTCCGTCTAAAACAGGACCAAGTAAGACATCAAGAAATCCTGCACCTTTTTGAACCAGTATCTCCTTTTTCTCATAAAACTACTTCGGGGACTAGCCAAAGTTGATATGTCGTCGCTATAAGGCTTAACGTCTTCAATGTCTAAATGAGGAAAACGCTACCAAAACACAGATTTTAAGAGGAGGAGGAGGAGGAGGAGGAGAAAGAGGAGGAGGAGGAGAAAGAGGAGGAGGAGGAGAAAGAGGAGGAGAAAGAGGAGAAAGAAGAGGAGGAGGAGAAAGAGGAGGAGGAGGAGAAAGAGGAGGAGGAGGAGAAAGAGGAGGAGGAGGAGAAAGAGGAGGAGAAAGAGGAGGAGGAGGAGAAAGAGGTGGAGGAGGAGAAAGAGGAGGAGGAGGAGGAGAAAGAGGAGGAGGAGAAGGAGGAGAAAGAGGAGGAGGAGGAGAAAAAGGAGGAGGAGGAACAAATAAACACACACACATACATACAAAAGCATTTAGCTTAAAAATGTTTATTTCGGTTTTCGTTCAAACATATGCATATCAAACGTTTTAGTAAGGTCTGCTTCTTGGATTATATTTAGGCGTTTTTATTTTAAAGGTAGCGTGATAGTCTTTCTTGTCTGCTGGTGATAATTGTGATTCATCTTCTTTTGTCATGGGTAAATATTTTGATCTAGTCATCAATGGATGATGTTCATACTCCTCTCTATCATCTGAGGTCATCTTTGCCAAGTCGCTTTCTTTCCAATCCGAAAAGCTTTCCCAATTTTGAAGAAATTATGTTTAAGCGTTGGTTGTTCAGCTTTTGGAGGCGGTGTTACAAAATAGGTTTTAGGTGTAGCAGGGAAACCCCACGGAAGACCGTCAGTTTCTTGCTTTATCTCTGGTGTCAAATTTTCTGTATTTTGCTGAGTTTCAAGATTAGTCAGAGGTTGAGACTGATTTTGCAGTTGGTTTTGAAACGTCAGAAAACGTCCTAGCTGATTGGAGTAAAGTATGTTCTTTTCTTCAGGTGTTAACTGTGGCGGTTGTACAATATCCTGCATTTTTTGTTCTGTATTGTACATGGCATTAACAATCGGAGGTAATTGATAGGATTGCTTTTGTATGAAACTACCCAGCTGTTGCTGCAGGCTGGAGCTATTTTCTCCAGGTAGAACATTGGTCTTGAGGCAATGATCGTCGTCCGTGGTCGGTTTCAGATCAAGCATTAAATAACCATGAGGGCGACTTGTGGCTTCCTCGTAACTCTTCATAAATTCATGGACATGACCTGGGTTCACCTGCCGTGCCAAGACAGAAATTTGTTGCTTATCCCTCGGAGACTTGAATAGTACGATATAGTGTGCGTTGAGGCTGATGTTTCTTGTTTCTTTGCCTTGGTGAAATATATTCTGAACAATGTAGATCACGGAGAGATTCCTGTGATGACTTCCCTTAGTAAATAAATTAGCAATACGTTTATCTCTTCCTGACTGATCCATGAGATCATCGAGGACGATCAGGTTACGTTGAGAGACTTCAAGAAAATTATCAGAGTCAATGTCGGAAGGTATACCCTCATAGAATTCGATGCCTGGTATTGTTTTGATCATTTCTAAATACATGGGCTGAGGATTAATCGTAGTTTTTGCGTTTTCCAGAAGCGTTTTTACCCATACTGTTTTACCACTCTGAGTACACCCTGCAACAATGCGTGTGAACGGATGCTGCATGACAGTTGCGTCATTGAGAAGATGTGCTGGTCTTGAATAAGTACTGTTTTTATGGAAATTTTTTATATGACGTTGCATGTTGAATAGTGTAGAAAACGTTTTTCCGCAAGTGCTGCAGACATAAGACATGTTCACTCGTTGAAGAGCATGAGCAGAATGAATATTTTTAGAGAATGTCGTATTATTTATTTCTCCTCCTCCTCTTTCTCCTCCTCCTCCTCTTTCTCCTCCTCCTCCTCTTTCTCCTCCTCCTCCTCCTCCTCTTAAAATCTGTGTTTTGGTAGCGTTTTCCTCATTTAGACACTGACTGTCAAATAGAGATGTCGATGAAAAAGCACAAACCGTTTCTTGAACTTTTATGTACAAGTGAACCTATTCAACAGCGAGCTCTTTTGGAGACTGCAAGCCCCGAGCAAATTAGATGCATTTGTGATTGTATGTTGAACTTTTGGTCAATGCAATATCAATTATCACCTGCTTTGCTTGAAGACGTTAAGCCTTATAGCGACGACATATCAACTTTGGCTAGTCCCCGAAGTAGTTTTATGAGAAAAAAGGAGATACTGGTTCAAAAAGGTGCAGGATTTCTTGATGTCTTACTTTTGTCCTGCTTTAGACGGACCCACAGAACTATTATAAAAGAACAATATTTTGTAAAGACCCTCATTCGAACCCTGAACACGATGGGAGAAAGTTTACATGATGATTTTCGTCTTAAAGAAATACTGTCACACTTTGACTACGGAGTCGATGAAGCGACAGCGTCTTCTTTGCTGAATAGTTTACTCGCGTCCTATGTCAACTTAACATGGAATCCCAAAGGAGAAATTGTGTATCAAGGAAGAACTATACCAAACACAAAATTAGCCGAATTGGTAGAATACTCCGTATCACCTTACTTCTCAGGAAGTCCCGAACCAGCTGGTCTAAATGTATTTGTAAAAGGACTCGCCGACATTAACATTGACAAAAACCTTATCGAAAATGTTCGAGTGCTGACAATGTTGGCGCAGGCAGAAGAAGAAACAGAATCAGAATCCATGCATTCGGATTATAAGATGTACTGTATGCCCATATGCTAGTGTTGCCGAAAGATCACTAAATAATCAAGAGTTTTTTGTGTAAGTAAATATTTGAAACTGATTGTTGTGAATTCTGTCTTATGCAAAGTACACGCTAATGACTTTCTCGCCTAGACTTACTTAATCCTCATAATTGCCCCTAACGAGTTTCTCTTTTGTCTCCTGCACGTGCACTGAGGATAAATATGCAAATATCACACTTAGTAACAGAAAGCGTAGCAACCAGCTTGAAGAGTTATTCCGTTTATATCTTTCTCATGAAATCATTGATCATCGTTCTTCTTACGGCATGTCGAATTGATTCTTCATCCAAGGATTCGTATACTCTATACACTAGGCCAAAGTAAACGATAACTCTCTAAAATTGTTAACACTTATTGCCATCAAACGTGTATAAGACTGTTTGATCATTTAGGTTCTAACTAATATAATATTCAAAGTCTCCATATTATTCAAATAACATTCAGGTTTCACCAGAGCAGTTGTCTCTGCCAATTCAGACACTTAGGCTGTTGAAAACTCTCTATACTCATCGAGACAAGGTTTCAGATAAAAAATATAAAGTGCCTCTATCAATTCCTCTTTAGTTCCTTGTAAAGAACGTCTATTTTGTTAAAGTTTACTGTACGCATGCTCTGTACGTCTATGTGTCCCACAACTGTCGACTGTCAGTAGGGTAAAGTGTTTAAATGAAAAAGTGATTACTGTTACATATAAGGATATAAGTCGAGTGCCTTTTGATAATGACGTAACCCAGGAGTTCGGGAATCTGTCGGAGAGCTATCGGTTATGACGGGGGGTTAGTAACAGCTAAAGTTTAGGGGGGGAAGTTAGGGTTACTTCGTCCCAAAGGAGCCTGAGAAATAATGACGTATGCATAATGAGATTAGGGTTAGAACGTCACAAAAGAGCATGAGACATAATGACGTAATGAGATTAGGGTTAGGAAGTCCCACAGGACCCTGAGAATGAATAAATAATAAGTTGAATATTTAATGAGGTGGCATCCCTTTGGACGCCAGAGTGGGGTCAATCACTACTCCCGTGTCAGTAAAATATCGGACCTCGCTTTTCCGGAATCACTCGGGTCGTACTGAAAACGTCCGTTCGATTGATTTTAGCAAGATGAAGAACATTTATTAAGAGCCTAAATAAGGTTGAAGAACATTTTGAGCTTCACACGTACTTTAATTTAATTAAGAACTAAATATTAATGAATTATCCTTATCTGTCATAATCATTTGAGATTGGATAATGCATGCTCCTCAGTTCACGAATCCTCGCATCCTGATATAAAATTTGAAAATTATTTTGTTTCCTCACACTGCTCACAGTCACAAGTGTTGCAACAAAGATAATTAAGTTCCAGATTTTAGGGATGTTCCCGTAGAGAACAGAACTCGACGAGTCAATAATGTATTGTCAAACTTTCCAGTGCCTTCGCATAAAAAGAAAGTTGCGCTCAGCGCTCGGGAGGCCTGAATACGAGAAACGTTTGACTGACAAATTCAGGATCCCAAAAAACAGTGACCTTCGCCGGCCTTGAATCAACCTAGCTATTCACAACGCTCATAATGATATGCAAAGCGGAAATAAGGTCCAGAAGGCTGGAGAATGCAGATATTTGTACACGTATGAAGGCGGAGCATAGGCTAGAAGGTATATAAGGTCAGGAAACGCCAAAATACCGCTCTCTTGGTCAGTTGCACGGTCTGGCGTTTTAGCCTGAGAACTTTTTTGAAACTCAAGCCTTCGCACACACCTACGCGAATAGATGGACAACGAACAGCCAAACGTACAATACCCGGCGGCAGCTGAACCTGGTCAACCTGGTGATGCGATACAAGTAGCTGCAGTGCCAGAGAACGCCCCGCAAGTTGAAGAGCAAGTTGAGCCGCACGCTCCACAAGAGCAAGGCGAACTTGAGGTAAACTATTTCGTGTGTGTTTCACGGCGATAATGTTATGATATTTAGCCCTTGCGAAACCCCTTGGTTACGCTTGATCGTTTTACATGAGCTCTTTATAGGCACAGAGCGGTGTTGGGGTCCTGATTTAAGAGGAAACTACCCTTAGTTTGTCTCGTTGAGAGCTTCTATTCATCACAACTGTTTACATGATCATCGGCTAGTAGGTATTATCATAATATAATACAGGTGAACGTATATTATTTCACAGTTTAACGTTATGACTCGGGATAGTCATTAATGAGACGTGAATACATGAGATTTCCCTGTTGTTAGCTATGACATTAATTAGTCATTAATGAGGCGTGAAAGCATTTCACAGTTTAAAGTTATGACTCGGGATAGTCATGAGTGAGGCGTGAAAGCATGAGATTTCACAGTTTAAAGTTATGACTCGGATTAGTCATGAATGACGCGTGAAAGCATGAGATTTCACAATTTAAAGTTATGACTCGGATTAGTCATGCGTGAGGCGTGAAAGCATGAGATTTCACAGTTTAAAGTTATGACTCGGGATAGTCATGAATAACGCGTGAAAGCATGAGATTTCACAGTTTAAAGTTATGACTCGGATTAGTCATGCGTGAGGCGTGAAAGCATGAGATTTCGCCGTTTAAAGTTATGACTCGGCATAATCATTAATGAGGCGTGAAACTGTGAAAGCATGAGATTTCACAGTTTTAAATTATACCTCTGGGTGTTTGCACTTAGAAAGTAAAGTACACGCGGTTCGAAGTTAAGGAGGGCTTTCTATTGTGCCTTGTGCCAATTGCTCGGCATTCGAATTCCAATCACCCGATAGTCAGAATGTGTGTGCTAGAGAAATGGAATCGTAGATTTACGATACGTGTTATATGAGCGTTCGGTAAAGGGATTTTCTTTTATTGTAATTCCCGAGCTGGGCGGAGAGCCGAAGGCCCGGAGCCCGGTGAGGGTGCTAATCTCGACACGCGTGGAGTCCATTTTACACGCGTGTAGAAAAAGCGAGGGAGACGAAATCTGGGAAATAGTTTATATATGTATTTATATATATGTTTGGTACGGTGTCACGCGGTAAGTATTGACTAGAGACGAAGAAAACTAAACTCTCAAGCAAATAGTATTTTGCTTTCGTTTATTTAAACGAAACGAAATGGAGCACGAAGAAAAGAAGGATACAAACAACTCGTTTAATATATCTTGAAGAAAAACCAGAGAACTTGAAGAAACCAAACGCCGTATGGTAAACAAAAACTCGATCTGAATTGCACTGTTTCAGTCTGTTTGTAGTAACTCCGTGGTCAAAATACGGTAGGATTCTTGTTGTTTTCATGTTTTCGCTTATTAACCTAAACAATATACAGCTTCACGTTTTCATGCTTTCCCTTTTCTCGTCCAAACCATAAATCAGCTTAAAGCTAAATTAAAACTAAAACATTACCTTTATATAAAGCTTAAATGTATTATTACATGTAAATACTCATGGGCTTCGGCGATTTTTGGCTGAATTTCCAAATTTTCGACTGAAACGTTGTCTGTTTAATGCTTCTTTCTAGAATCTGATTCTAGCGAATTGTTTTTATCTCGGACACTATTTTAAATGTAATTTTTGAGCTGTTGACTTTTAATTCTGCCTTTGCAAAACATGCATGTATATGCATAGGGAAGCCATTTAAAGCTTGTTAAAATCCCTTTTGAACCCTCCTAAAAACATATTTTGTACAACCAGAGTTTAACAATGAAATCTAAGTTTTGCTTTGATATATATGTATAATTATCTTGAGGATTATCATTTGTTTATATACATCAGTGCTTATTTTAATCAGGGTGGGTGGGTGGGGGGTGTTTCAAAAAAGCATTTAATAAAAGCCGGCGAGGGGTTGTTGCATTCATGTATTTCTAGTAGAATATGAAGAATGAATTGGCAAGACTCAATAAGGCTATACTGGACTTGTCCCGTCCCTCGGTAGATGCCATGTTGAAGAAAGTATTAGATTATGCTTCGCACCCACTTCCGGAATTTAAGAAATATGAAATGCTTGATATGGTCGAAGCTTTACAAAACACCGCCTGTGATAATCACCATGAGAAATGTGATTACTATCGTTTGGCATACCAGAGTGCACGCAGCAAAGTTGACTTACCACCAGACCACTTTCAGTCCTTAATTCTACAACTGTTGGGAGACAAGGATCATCAAAAAGTCTTTGATGCCGTTACGAAAGTGGAAAAATCTATGAGTAAAATGCGTCCATCGCCATATCCCTCATCATCTGGATTTCGTCGGTCCTACGTTACGCAGGCGTCAAGAAACCCGACGTCACAAATAAGGTGTTTCTATTGTCGCCGGCTTGGTCATATTGCCGTCGATTGTATTCTAAGGAAATCTAAACAATCGTCATCCCCACGGCCGCCTTCCACTAAGCGGGATGAGAGCAAGCAATAATCTAACAAGGAACTATTTTGTTTGCACGTGTTTGTGTGTTAGTCTACTCGTTAATGCATATTTGTTGAAGTGTCAATATAATTCCAATGTTAATAATATACATGACAAAATTACTGCATCCTGATTGGTCGAGAGGAGTGCAATTTCAATGTAATACAGTGCCGAAAAATGAAATACAGTGCAAATTTCAATGAGTATTAAGCATTCTCATTAGACAATAAACAACTGGAAACTACCGGAAAGCCAATGAAATGCCTGTGTGGATTTTGAAGGATGGTTTTTCCTTCACGAGAAAATCCAATATGGCGACCAAAACATAAATTGCCGAAGAACATTTCGATGAAATACAGAGTGGATTTTGCTTTAATATTGTCATAAAAGTCCCTGCAAGAAGACTAGAAGAGGTTAGATGCTATGAGTAAAACGTTTGACGTATTTAGTGAACAAAATGAAGCAGCTTTCAACCATTAAAGCTTCGAGAAGTGGAGCAATGAGTGGCATTGTAACTTCGTAGCTGGAAGAACATTTTGTCTAACATTTTCATGTATATTATTAATAAGTAATAGCATGGTTTCGAGTGCAATTTTGAAAAAACACGCACTCGTGAGTTTTTCAAAGACCTCAAATAGCACTCGATGGACAATGATTGCTTTCATATACATATTACTATTTTCCTAAATTGACGAATAAATTCATGAATAAATTAATGGATGAATAAATTTTTGAATAAATGGATGAATAAATTGAAACAAAACCATGTTCTACTGATTTTGTTTATCGTCCCAGAGAGAAGATGGCTTTGAAAACGGGGTGTCTAAATAACCCTCCTGGTCACCACCCTCCGTCAAGGCTGTCTCATCTTTGCTGACGTTGTGGGTTCTCTCTGTAATTTAGTTGTTCTTGTATTATAGGCCGACATTTGGCCATGGGAAAGAACCGATACTTTTGATGATTTACTCGATAATCTGACACCACATCCTGGGATAAGATGGGTCAAATTCCAGGGGGAACCCATTCTTGTCAGTGAAGAGGGGACGCCAAATGCCCACTTGTTGGATACGATCCACTTGGTGGAGAATGGTCAGAATGGGAATGTGGAAAAGCCATGTTTCCGTGATCCCAAACACTTTCGTGCAGGTGAACTCCATCGGTATGCACAGTGTTGAGAAGAAGTTGCCAATAAAGCGCCGTCATCATCACAACACGAGGTACACACGTGGATTAATAACAATGTGTCAGTTTTCCCGTACTTTAGATATTTTAAAGGGATGTTTAAAGGTGAGCACTTTGACTCGGCTCTCCCTCCATCGCGGTTGTTTGAGAATAATGTCTCCTTGTCGACCATTTGTTCCGTTTATCCAACAGACATTACTGGATCGCTTACGTATTGGTGCAGTCTCCCTTGTTGGCCGGGTGGGACATGTTCAGCCACCGCATTTAGTTTTGCCACTCACTGTGGAACCGACGAAGCCTCGTCTGTGCCACGACGCGCGTTTCCTTAATCTTTGGATGCACGATAAGCCGTTTTCTTTGGATAAACTGTCAGATCTGCCGCGCTATGTCTCGAAAGACTCGTATCAAACTGTGCTTGATGACAAGTCTGGTTACGACCACCTTTTTATGTCCACAGACAGTCGTACGTATTTCGGATTTCGGTGGGCGGGTTGGTTTTTTACTTACAACACCTTACCGTTTGGGTGGAAAATTTCTCCGTATGTTTACCATACTATGGGTCTTATGGTCTCTAATTTTTTCCGCTCCATGGGCATCCCCTGCCTACTCTACATTGACGATCGCCATAACGGCCAGTTGCGAATATCACACACTCAGGGTCCATATACGGATCTTGCAACTAGCGATGACCGCAATTTCGCCGCGGCAAAATCTGCGATATTTATTGTGGCTTTCTACCTCGTGCGTCTTGGATATTTTCTGGCTATACTTAAATCTATCTTCATTCCCCAAAAAGAAGTGCCTTACCTAGGCTTCCGTGCCGATTCGGCTCATGAGGTGTTCCGCCTAATCCCTGAGAAAAGAGCGAAATTCCTGCATCTTATACGTACGACTCTCCGTTTGCGTACCATTTCCGTCAAGACCCTGCAGCGAATAGCGGGCAAGTGTGTTTCATTTACCTTAGCAGTTCCTGCCGCTCAGCTGTTTACGCGGGAGATGAACGCGGCCATCTCAAAGGGTCTCCGCACGCGGAAATCAATCCCTCTCCGAGGTGCCTTGAGGGATGAAATTGCTCATTGGTTATTCCTCGAAGAATGGGACGATCCCCTTCCTTGGCGCGACGAGCGGCATGTCTCTGTAAGATTGGCTACGGATGCTTCGCAATCGGGTTGGGGTGGTACCATTGTCACACCCATTCAGCAACAAACGTCTGACTACTGGAGTCCCGCAGAAAGGGTCCTCGATATTGCGACCAAGGAAGCTATGGCTGTCGATAAGGTTTTGAATGCTTTTCAAGATTCTGTTCAGAACGCGCGAGTCGATATTCAGGTAGATAATCAAGCGGTGATCAATGCATGGCAACATCATGAGGGTAGAAGTCAGTCCCTTAACCTCGTTCTGAAGAAGTTATTTTTTACCAACACTAGATTGAATGTCCTTCTCCACATGGCGTACGTCCCTTCTAAAGAGAACCCGGCAGACGAACCATCTAGACGACCATCTTTATTGGATTGTAAACTAACTCCCCTAGTGTGGGCCAATATTCAACGCGAGTGTGGGGGAGATGATGGTCATGCATGCGATCGCATGGCCCTAGATTCAAATGCGATGTCAGACAAAATGGGCAACCTTTTACCCCATTTTACCCCTTACCCATCCCCGGCTTCTATGGGTGTTAATTTGTTTGCACAAGACTTATCCTGTTTTCCCCACCTGATGCAGCGCCCTTACGTTTTTCCTCCGCTTGTTCTGGTAGGCCCATTGTTGAAATATCTCAAGCTTCATCGCCAGTCGTGCACGGTGGTAGTTTTAGACAGATACCCTATAGGAAATATTGGTGGCCTGTTTTGTGCTTTTATGCAACGCAAGCATATCGCGTGGCTCCGCGCGGTGCTTCTGATGCTTTGTTTCGACCCTCGACGAATGGATAGCAGCCATACCTAGATATCCCAGGAGATTTGTGGGTGTTTTCCGTGTTTTTTTCTTAAAGCAACAATTTGTTTGTGTGCCTCTAAACTATCCGTATGGTGGACGTTTGATGTGCTTAATCTCCCATTCTTAGGAACTTCCGGTGGTGGCGAGATTGTTTACACCATCTGTCCGGTGTCCGACCTGTAAACATGCTAACGATCATGACTTTCGTTTTTGTCAACGGGTGACCAGTTATTGCAAACAGAAGGAATCTTTGAGGATAGAGCTGGCATCATTTCTCGCTGCGTTACCAGGATACGTCACGTTGGCAACGGTCACGCCTCACGATATCTGCCGTTTCCTCATTTATAAAGATGCCAAAGGGAAAACTCAGGTTCATTGCCATGGATGTCCGTATCTTGGTCACAAAGGTAAACAAGATTGTCAATGTCCTGTGCGTTTGGCCCACAAAACCGTGGATTCGTACATTGGCAAGTTACGTGCAATATTTCATTCCATTGGGCGAGATGGGAAGTGGGACAAACGACTAGGGTTGGGTAACCCAGCGGCTGACAAGTCTGTGAAAGACTACTTACGACTCGTGACCGCGGAACTGCAAGCCAGAGTTACCCCTAAGCAAGCCCTTCCATTCTTCGTAGACAAATTGACGCAGTTGTGCCTTCACTTGGACAGGAAATTGCAGGACACCTCCGAAGCGATTTCTCGTTTCCGTATTGCAAGGGACCAGGTGTATTTCAAGGCTGCATTTTTCAGTGGTGACCGGCCTGGGGACTTGGGTCAGGTGAAAGCTCCCGAAATTTTATGGTTCCCTAACGATGATGGCTTCCTTTTCTATCATGTTTGGGGTAAAACCCTCCGCGACGGTGATGAAAATGTGTTTGGTATCAGACGGAATTCGCAAGAAGTGATATGTCCGATACGAGGGATTGAGACCTACATAGATATTGCGCGACAACTGGGGATACATCTCACGACCGGATACCTGTTTCGACCAACTACACCTGATTTGGGAGTGAAAGACGCTCCTTTCACTTCTTCCGCAGCGGAAGCACGACTTAAATGATATTTACAAGAAATGAATGCAGACGAAGGCGAAACTCTTCACGGCTTTCGCTCGGGGTGTGCCATAACGTTAGCTCTGTCTGGGGCGGAGCTTACGGAGATTATGGACCATGTTGGTTGGTCCAGGCGACACACGGCGTTATATTACATGCAACTGGCGAAGGTGCCGAATCCAGCCGGTGCTTCTGCAAGATTGGCATCGCACGATGCAATGGAGACTTCTCAGGATTGGCAGGACCTTAATAGCTTGAAACGTTTTGTATCGGCGTTCCCGACGGGACAATAACTTACTAGAACTGGACATTTTAGTACTTTAGGCTTCATGACATTTTGAGTGTGGACGGCTAAAGGGGGAAAGGGGGTTTAGTTTTGGAGTTGAGTAATGGATAAGTATTGGAAGAACAGGTTGGTTTGGGGGCGGGAGTGGATATGGGTGGGGTAAATAAAGAGTATAACAAGTAAGGCGCAGATAGTCTGATGTGTGCTGACCAATATTTATTGCCATACCTTATTTCAGCTGAGCAAGAAGCTGGGTGTTGTGTAATAGAATACTATTCACAACACTCATAATGATATGCAAATCGGAAATAAGGTCCAGAAGGCTGGAGAATGCAGATATTTGTACACGTATGAAGGCGGAGCATAGGCTAGAAGGTATATAAGGACAGGAAACGCCAAAATACCGCTCTCTTGCTCAGTTGCACGGTCTGGCGTTTTAGCCTGAGGACGGCCCACCCGAATCCCACCCTTGATTCGCGTAGGTGATACTCAGGCTTCTTCACCTCAGCCAAGCTGTCTCAGCTTGCCTGAGGTTACGCTGACCAATATTTATTGCCATACCTTATTTCAGCTGAGCAAGAAGCTGGGTGTTGTGTAATAGAATACTAACGGGTGGTCCCATATGGCCAGAATCAGCTATTGCTGAAATTAAACAATTGTGTAATATACTTAAGTTCAGTAGTGTCTGATTTTAGCCATGTAGGATCGCCCATTTAGGTGCATTAGCCGTTTAAAAGCGTATAATTACCATAGTTTCCTATCCAGTTCCCCTTATTTATGATTTGGTCACATAAAAATGACGATAATCCGCCTGCGTAGAATCCTGGCTTACAGTCGGTGAATTACAAATTGACGTGCAGTCCGTTCAGTTAATTAAGTTCATGAACAATAATAGACCTTTCCGCACGAGGTGCGTGGATAGCGCTTTGAGCGATTTGGTTGGTTCTCGCAAAACTTCGGACATTCAAAACTTCGGACAACTTCGGACATTAGCCAATCGTATTCGTCAAAAAGAAAGATCCCGTGATCCATTTACGTTGTGTGGAAAGGTCTATTGTTCTACTAATCAGCTGGCAACTATTTACAATACTTGGTTATAGAAAATGAATATATTGATAAGCGTCATGGGTATACGCAATAGTCCATGGTTTGCACAATGCGGACAAGATTCCTCAAGCTTCTAGGATGTACCCACTGGTTTACCCTGGAACGAAAGAGCCTCTGGTCGAATCGGTTGAGAATCTCACCGTTTCATGCTTGAATCGGTCCAGAATTTGAACTTCGCTTGTGGTTGCGCACACAGCAGTCGCTGTGATTTTCACAAACCAGCTTGACGTGTTACAATACTGATTATATATCCAATCACAAGCGAGGTTCAAATTCTAAACCAATCCAAACATGCAGTTCAGAAGTAAATATTCTCGATTGATTCGACCAAGGCTTAAGGCTCTCGAGGCTCTTCCTTTCCGCCTTGCCTCCCTTTCCGTCTCATCTTCCTTGAAGAGCGCCTCTGCATGGAACCAAGGTACCACTGGTTACACTACATATTAAAAATCAGGAAAAACCATACACCATGGGCATTGTTGTTATCATAAAAAATGGATGCATAAAACGATGATAGGGTGAAGTCTTTACCACAAATATCTTATCAAAGATTGTCGTCTACAGTATATTGATTAAGATTTTCTAAATAAAATAAGATAATATAATTGTCAGTTGTTTGCTGCATGCACAAGCTATATTAGTTAAAACTAAAATAAGATAATATGTTATTAGTGTTTTCAGCTTGAAGTTGGTAAAGTTTTTCGTTTGTTTTTGCTGTACAAGCTGTCGTAAGTTAAACTCTGGGCCCACAACCTTCCGAATGCCAGCCAGCCAGACGCTCTCGCCATTGAGCCACTGGAACTCAGATGGTAGACCGAGGTAGTTTTCGATATTTATACCTGGGAACTAGTCAAACTAGATAAACTGACACAATGCGATTTGTAGCGCAACAATTACTTGACACACGTACGGTTTGATTAATTCCTAAGGTAAAAAATATCGAAAACAACCTCGGTCTACCATCTGAATTTCAGTTGATCAATGGTGACAGCGTCCGGCTGCCATTCGGAAGGACGTGAGTTCGAGTCCCATCTGAAGCTCAGCATTTTTCTCTGAGTTTAACTTACGACAACAGTAAAAACAAACAAAAAAATAAGATAAACCACTGAGATTACCAGTCAGGTACAAGCTTTGTATGTAATGAATAGGCCGCTTTCAAAAACCAGTACCTTGTCCAGAGCCTGAAATAACTTTAAAATTTGTCCGGCAAAACTTCCGAGCAAAATGAAATTTGACCGGAAATTTTCAAATTTGGTCGGAAATTTTTTAGTTTAGTTTGACCCCCTCCGTTGAGTAAATTCTGTGAAGCATGCAGTAAATCACTCTACTTGTTATTTGTAATAATAAAACACAAATGTTTAATTCTGAATTACGTATTAGTTATCGTGAATAATAATTGCATTAAAATGGTAACTATGAAACAACTTTAAACTGAAAAGCTGGATTACACGATAAGTTTCTGTGATTACAACGGCGTCAATCACAGTTTAACGCATGAATGGTTTTGAATTAAAAACCACGCACTGTTTTATCTCGACTCGACAACCTGGAAGATAAAGAATACGTTTCCTCGACGTTTTGAGCTCAGGACCTTCATCAGGAGAGTGAAATAAGCCTATTTGATCAGCCTATTTAACTGTCCTGATCATGAAGGGCCTTTGCTCGAAACGTCGAGGAAACGTATTCTTTATCTTCCAGGTCGTCAAATTAACAACAATGAAAGCAGTCACTCTGACTCGTAACTCACTGTCACACACTTAAGTTAACTAAACTTTGTTTAAAGCATACTCTGATCGAAGAAATTTTGATAGTGCACTGTAAAGTGTAAAACCAACTTTAACTCAAAACTGATGGAAAACCCAATGGAAATTTAACAAGAAAAATGGAGTGTTGAGCGCCGACCCGATCATTTAAAAAAACAGTTTTTTTTTTTTTTCAAAATTTGTCCAGACAAAATTTCCGATCATTTCAGCATTTGGTCGGAAAAACTGGCATTTGGTCGGAAAACCGCCGGCCGCCGGCCGTTATTTCAACCTCTGCTTGTCTGCATGGCTGGTGTTTCATCACTTGTTTCTGTTGCCACTACGGGACCTAAATTATAGAAATTTACATTTTCAGATTCACAAAAATGATGAAATCAAAGAATAACTAGATACAAGCATAAAATGATGAAATAACTAGATACAAGCAGAATAACTAGATACAAGCAATAAAATTATGAAATCAAAGAATAACTAAATACAAGCATAAAATGATGAAATCAAAGAATAACTACAATCAGTGACAAAATTGTTCGGACACTTCAACCTAAAGGACAATATTTTTCGCTCCAAGTATCCCCCGGCCCCCCTGTTCAATGTTGGTGACTCTTTAGGTGTTCCGTTTCAACGGTCACTGAGTTCCTTACTTTAAATTCAACATTGCTGGAATAGGGAGGGGGAGGGAGGGATATACTTTACCACCAAAATAATTGAAAGAAATTTAGGCAAGTACCAACAATGCGAGATGTCCCAAGGTATTAATTCTTTGAAAGTTTTCATGGCGATAAAGTAATATAACAGGCCGAAAGCTTAGCAAAGAAATATTTTACGTGGTGTTTCCACAAAACTTATTTATGTCCCAAGGTATGTTGTCACTGATTGTAGAGACAAGCAATAAAATGGTGAAATCAAAGAATAACTAGAATACCAGATACAAGCATAAAATGATGAAAAAGAATAACTAGATACAAGCAATAATTCAAAATGATGAAATTAAAGAACTGGATACAAGCATAAAATGATGAAATCAAAGAATAACTAGATGCATCAATAAAATGATGAAATCGAACTCAGATGGTAGACCGAGGCAGTTTTCGATATTTACACCTGGGAACTAGTCAAACTAGAAAAACTGACACCATGCGATTTGTAGCGCAACAATTACTTGTGACACACGTACGGTTTGACTAATTCCTAAGCTAAAAAATATCGAAAACAACCATCTGAGTTTCAGTTGATCAATGGTGAGAGCGTCCGCCTGCCATTCGGAAGGACGTGAGTTCGAATCCCATCTGAAGCTCAGAATTTTTTTCTGAGTTTAACTTACGACAGCTTGTACAGTAAAAACAAACCAAAAAAATACGATAAACCACTGAGATTACCAGTCAGGTACAAGCTTTGTATGTAATGAGTAGGCTGCTTTCAAAAACCAGTACCTTGTCTGCATGGCTGATGTTTCATCACTTGTTTCTGTTGCCACTACAGGACCTAAATTATAGAAATTTACATTTTCAGATTCACAAAAATTATGAAATCAAAGAATAACTAGATACAAGCATAAAATGATGAAATAACTAGATATAAGCAAAATAACTAGATACAAGCAATAAAATTATGAAATCAAAGAATAACTAAATACAAGCATAAAATGATGAAAAAGAATAACTAGATACAAGCAATAAATTAAAATGATGAAATCAAAGAATATTAACTAGATACATCAATAAAATGATGAAATCAAAGAATACCTAGATACAAGCATAAAATGGTGAAAGCAAAGAATAACTATAGATACAAGCATAAAGTGCATCTACACCGCATACACCATGCACGAAAATCTAGTTTGTCGTATTTAAAGGAACACTTAATTAATATAGCAAAGGAACATATTTTGCAGTTTTTAATTCTTCGTTGCTTTTTTTTTGAAATATTTCAATTTCTTTGATAAAATTCGTAGATTTACACCATTTTCCGTGTACTCGGGCCGTCTTCAGAGGGAATACTAATTGTTTGCTCGATCACGTCAACATACATAAGTACACGGGCCGAAAGCTCAGAAATTAAATATTTCAAACCAGCATGGTATAAACCTGCAAATTTTATCAGAGATATATTATCGCTATGCAAAGCTTCAAGCAAAATATATCTCAATTGTTTTTAAATATGTAAGGGGGCGATTACATGGACCGGGCTGGCCTGGTTAACTGAGCTAGCCCGGTTTATCGGGATGAGTTTACGAAACGATTACATGGAGCGGGCTAGCCCGGTAAGCTGGGATGATTTCAGGCCGAAATTCAAGTAAACAAGGGGAAAGTTACGTTTATTTCCGTTTTAAACTAATTAGGCTATTATTTATTTTGCAAGCCCAAATCCAGGAAAGCGTCTTCACGAAGACTAATTAATTTATTAAATCTTAGCTTTGATCACAAAACACACAAACAACGATGAAGTTCTATTTCAGTTCCTTTCAGCACTATTTATTCACACGGTCAAGCAAACGAACGCGTATCGAAGCGAGTTCAACAGTTTTTCAGCCCGGTTTGCCGGGATGAAAACGATTACATGGACATTTTCATCCCGGTTAACCGGGAGTAGATAACCCCCCCCCCCCCCCCCCCATCCACCGTAACAAAGGGATGCCGCCTCATTAAATATTCAGCGTGATTCACGCATGTCGCACGCATGACTCACGCCTGTGACATGTTTGGACAAGACTGGAATATAGTTAGTGCGCATGAAGTTATAAAAATTGAATAATATGGAGACTTTGAATATTATATTAACCTAAATGATCAAACAGTCTTATACACGTTTTGTGGCAATAAATGTTAAGAATTTTAGAGAGTTATCGTTTACTTTGGCGTAGTTTGTAGAGGAACGAAACAGAAATGGATAGAGACACTTTATATTTTTTATCTTAAACCTGGAATTTAGCGGGTTTTTGGTTAAGTAATCTGAGTGTTATTTACGAAGAGATGAATGTTAACAGTTTTGGTTGAATTATCGCTTATCTAACCCTAGTGTATAGAGTATACGAATCCTTGGATGAAGAATCAATTCGAGAAGCCGTAAGAAGAACGATTTTAAGTGTGGAAATATAAACCCAAAGCGGTTTATTACTTTGAAAGCGTTGCTACGCTTTCTTTATTACTTTGAAAGCGTTGCTACGCTTCCTGTTACTAAGTGTGATATTTGCATATTTATCCTCAGTGCACGTGCAGGAGACAAAAGAGAAACTCATTAGGGGCAATTATGAGGTTTAGGCAAGTCTAGGCGAGAAAGTCATTAACAACACACGTACATGTAATACAGAATTTAAACTATTTTATTGAGAAATATATCTTTACACAAAAAAGTCTTGATTATTTAGTGATCTATCGGTAACACTAGCATATGGGCATACAGTACATCTTACAGTATAATCCGAAGGCATGGATCATGAGTCTTGAATTCTGTACCACAAACATTACATATCAGATTTCGAATAACACATTTGTTAAAATATTTCCACAAACACGTAGGACACTCAATTACATGTGTAAAATTAACAGGATTCTGACAACGTTCGCAATCAACAGGTTCGTCAATTATAGAATTATCTGATTCTATTTCGGTGTAATCTTTATCGTGTTCTGAATCTTCTTCGGAGGACGTTTCTTCGTTTTCGCTCTCTGATTCTGTTTCTTCTTCTGCCTGCGCCAACATTGTCAGCACTCGAACATTTTCGATAAGGTTTTTGTCAATGTTAATGTCGGCGAGTCCTTTTACAAATACATTTAGACCAGCTGGTTCGGGAATTCCTGAGACTTAAGGTGATACGCAGTATTCTACCAATTCGGCTATTTTTGTGTTTGGTATAGTTCTTCCTTGATACACAATTTCTCCTTTGGGATTCCATGTTAAGTTGACATAGGACGCGAGTAAACTATTCAGCAAAGAAGACGCTGTCGCTTCATCGACTCCGTAGTCAAAGTGTGACAGTATTTCTTTAACACGAAAATCATCATGTAATCTTTCTCCCATCGTGTTCAGGGTTCGAATGAGTGTCTTTACAAAATATCGTTCTTTTATATTAATTCTGCGAGTCCGTCTAAAACAGGACCAAGTAAGACATCAAGAAATCCTGCACCTTTTTGAACCAGTATCTCCTTTTTTCTCATAAAACTACTTCGGGGACTAGCCAAAGTTGATATGTCGTCGCTATAAGGCTTAACGTCTTCAAGCAAAGCAGGTGATAATTGATATTGCATTGACCAAAAGTTCAACATACAATCACAAATGCATCTAATTTGCTCGGGGTTTGCAGTCTCCAACAGAGCTCGCTGTTGAATAGGTTCACTTGTACATAAAAGTTCAAGAAACGGTTTGTGCTTTTTCATCAACATCTCTATTTGACAGTCAGTGTCTAAATGAGGAAAACGCTACCAAAACACACATTTTAAGAGGAGGAGGAGGAGGAGAAAGAGGAGGAGGAGGAGAAAGAGGAGGAGGAGGAGAAAGAGGAGGAGGAGGAGAAAGAGGAGGAGGAGGAGGAGGAGGAGGAGGAGGAGAAAGAGGAGGAGGAGGAGGAGGAGAAAGAGGAGAAGGAGGAGGAGGAGGAGAAAGAGGAGGAGGAGGAGGAGGAGAAAGAGGAGGAGGAGAAAGAGGAGGAGGGGGAGGAGAAAGAGGAGGAGGAGGAGAAAGAGGAGGAGGAGGAGAAAGAGGAGGAGGAGGAGGAACAAATAAACACACACACATACATACAAAAGCATTTAGCTTAAAAATATTTATTTCGGTTTTCGTTCAAACATATACATATCAGAAGTATTTGTAAGGTCTGCTTCTTAGATTATATTTAGGCGTTTTTCTTTTAAAGGTAGCGTGATAGTCTTTCTTGTCCTCTGATGATAATTGTGATACATCTTCTTTTGTCATGGGTAAATATTTTGATCTAGTCATCATTAGATGGTGTTCATACTCTTCTCTATCATCTGGGGTCATCTTTGCCAAGTCGCTTTCTTTCCAATCCGAAGAGCTTTCCCAATTATGAAAGAAATTATGTTTAAGCGTCGGTTGTTCAACGGAAGGAGGCGGTGTTACGAAATAGGTTTTAGGTGTAGCAGGGAAACCCCACGGAAGATCGTCAGTTTCTTGCTTTATCTCTGGTGTAAAATTTTCTGTATTTTGCTGAGTTTGAAGATTAGTCAGAGGTTGAGACTGATTTTGCAGTTGGTTTTGAAACGTCAGAAAACGTCCTAGCTGATTGGAGTAAAGTATGTTCTTTTCTTCAGGTGTTAACTGTGGCGCTTGTACAATATCTTGCATTTTTTGTTCTGTATTGTACATGGCATTAACAATCGGAAGTAATTGATAGGATTGCTTTTGTATGAAACTACCCAGCTGTTGCTGCAGGCTGGAGCTATTTTCTCCAGGTAAAACATTGGTCTTGAGGCGATGATCGTCGTCCGTGGTCGGTTTCAGATCAAGCATTAAATAACCATGAGGACGAGTTGTGGCTTCCTCGTAACTCTTCATAAATTTATGGACATGACCTGGGTTCACCTGCCGTGCCAAGACAGAAATTTGTTGCTTATCCCTCGGAGACTTGAATAGTACGATATAGTGTGCGTTGAGGCTGATGTTTCTTGCTTCTTTGCCTTGGTGAAATATATTCTGAACAATGTAGATCACGGAGAGATTCCTGTGATGACTTCCTTTAGTAAATAAATTAGCAATACGCTTATCTCTTCCCGACTGATCCATGAGATCATCGAGGACGATCAGGTTACGTTGAGAGACTTCAAGAAAATTATCAGAGTCAATGTCGGAAGGTATACCCTCATAGAATTCGATGCCTGGTGTTTTTTTTATCATTTCTAAATACATGGGCTGCCATTGTCCATAGCCCCAAATGATACGTTCAGGAGGAGGATTAATCGTAGTTTGGGCGTTTTCCAGCAGCGTTTTTACCCATACTGTTTTACCACTCTGAGTACACCCTGCGACAATGCAAGTAAATGGATGCTGCATGACTGTTGCTCCATTGATAACTGGGGAAACATGCCCTGTATTACATTCCTGATGGGAATTTTTAATATGGCGTTGCATGTTGAATAGTGTAGAAAACGTTTTTCCACAAGTGCTGCAGACATAAGACATGTTCACTCGTTGAAGAGCATGGGCAAAATGAATATTTCTGGATAATGTCTTATTATTTATTTCTCCTCCTCCTCCTCCTCCTCCTCCTCCTCCTCCTCCTCCTCCTCCTCCTCCTCCTCCTCTTTCTCCTCCTCCTCTTTCTCCTCCTCCTCTTTCTCCTCCTCCTCCTCTTTCTCCTCCTCCTCCTCCTCTTTCTCCTCCTCTTTCTCCTCCTCCTCCTCCTCCTCCTCCTCCTCTTAAAATGTGTATTTTGGTAGCGTTTTCCTCATTTAGACACTGACTGTCAAATAGAGATGTTGATCAAAAAAATACCAGGCATCGAATTCTATGAGGGTATACCTTCCGACATTGACTCTGATAATTTTCTTGAAGTCTCTCAACGTAACCTGATCGTCCTCGATGATCTCATGGATCAGTCAGGAAGAGATAAGCGTATTGCTAATTTATTTACTAAAGGAAGTCATCACAGGAATCTCTCCGTGATCTACATTGTTCAGAATATATTTCACCAAGGCAAAGAAGCAAGAAACATCAGCCTCAACGCACACTATATCGTACTATTCAAGTCTCCGAGGGATAAGCAACAAATTTCTGTCTTGGCACGGCAGGTGAACCCAGGTCATGTCCATAAATTTATGAAGAGTTACGAGGAAGCCACAACTCTTCCTCATGGTTATTTAATGCTTGATCTGAAACCGACCACGGACGACGATCATCGCCTCAAGACCAATGTTTTACCTGGAGAAAATAGCTCCAGCCTGCATCAACAGCTGGGTAGTTTCATACAAAAGCAATCCTATCAATTACCTCCGATTGTTAATGCCATGTACAATACAGAACAAAAAATGCAAGATATTGTACAAGCGCCACAGTTAACACCTGAAGAAAAGAACATACTTTACTCCAATCAGCTAGGACGTTTTCTGACGTTTCAAAACCAACTGCAAAATCAGTCTCAACCTCTGACTAATCTTCAAACTCAGCAAAATACAGAAAATTTTACACCAGAGATAAAGCAAGAAACTGACGATCTTCCGTGGGGTTTCCCTGCTACACCTAAAACCTATTTTGTAACACCGCCTCCTTCCGTTGAACAACCGACGCTTAAACATAATTTCTTTCATAATTGGGAAAGCTCTTCGGATTGGAAAGAAAGCGACTTGGCAAAGATGACCCCAGATGATAGAGAAGAGTATGAACACCATCTAATGATGACTAGATCAAAATACTTACCCATGACAAAAGAAGATGTATCACAATTATCATCAGAGGACAAGAAAGACTATCACGCTACCTTTAAAATAAAAACGCCTAAATATAATCTAAGAAGCAGACCTTACTAATACTTTTGATATGTATATGTTTGAACGAAAACCGAAATAAATATTTTTAAGCTAAATGCTTTTGTATGTATGTGTGTGTGTGTTTATTTGTTCCTCCTCCTCCTCTTTCTCCTCCTCTTCCTCTTTCTCCTCCTCCTCCTCTTTCTCCTCCCCCTCCTCCTCTTTCTCCTCCTCCTCTTTCTCCTCCTCCTCTTTCTCCTCCTCCTCTTTCTCCTCCTCCTCCTCCTCCTCCTCCTCTTTCTCCTCCTCCTCCTCCTCCTCCTCTTTCTCCTCCTCCTCCTCCTCCTCCTCTTTCTCCTCCTCCTCCTCCTCCTCCTCCTCCTCTTTCTCCTCCTCCTCCTCCTCCTCCTCCTCTTTCTCCTCCTCCTCCTCTTTCTCCTCCTCCTCCTCTTTCTCCTCCTCCTCCTCCTCCTCCTCCTCCTCTTTCTCCTCCTCTTTCTCCTCCTCCTCCTCCTCTTAAAATGTGTGTTTTGGTAGCGTTTTCCTCATTTAGACACTGACTGTCAAACAGAGATGTTGATGAAAAAGCACAAACCGTTTCTTGAACTTTTATGTACAAGTGAACCTATTCAACAGCAAGCTCTGTTGGAGACTGCAAACCCCGAGCAAATTAGATGCATTTGTGATTGTATGTTGAACTTTTGGCCAATGCAATATCAATTATCACCTGCTTTGCTTGAAGACGTTAAGCCTTATAGCGACGACATATCAACTTTGGCTAGTCCCCGAAGTAGTTTTATGAGAAAAAAGGAGATACTGGTTCAAAAAGGTGCAGGATTTCTTGATGTCTTACTTGGTCCTGTTTTAGACGGACTCGCAGAATTAATATAAAAGAACGATATTTTGTAAAGACACTCATTCGAACCCTGAACACGATGGGAGAAAGATTACATGATGATTTTCGTGTTAAAGAAATACTGTCACACTTTGACTACGGAGTCGATGAAGCGACAGCGTCTTCTTTGCTGAATAGTTTACTCGCGTCCTATGTCAACTTAACATGGAATCCCAAAGGAGAAATTGTGTATCAAGGAAGAACTATACCAAACACAAAAATAGCCGAATTGGTAGAATACTGCGTATCACCTTAAGTCTCAGGAATTCCCGAACCAGCTGGTCTAAATGTATTTGTAAAAGGACTCGCCGACATTAACATTGACAAAAACCTTATCGAAAATGTTCGAGTGCTGACAATGTTGGCGCAGGCAGAAGAAGAAACAGAATCAGAGAGCGAAAACGAAGAAACGTCCTCCGAAGAAGATTCAGAACACGATAAAGATTACGCCGAAATAGAATCAGAAAATTCTATAATTGACGAACCTGTTGATTGCGAACGTTGTCAGAATCCTGTTAATTTTACACATGTAATTGAGTGTCCTACGTGTTTGTGGAAATATTTTAACAAATGTGTTATTCGAAATCTGATATGTAATGTTTGTGGTACAGAATTCAAGACTCATGATCCATGCCTTCGGATTATACTGTAAGATGTACTGTATGCCCATATGCTAGTGTTACCGATAGATCACTAAACAATCAAGACTTTTTTGTGTAAAGATATATTTCTCAATAAAATAGTTTAAATTCTGTATTACATGTACGTGTGTTGTTAATGACTTTCTCGCCTAGACTTGCCTAATCCTCATAATTGCCCCTAATGAGTTTCTCTTTTGTCTCCTGCACGTGCACTGAGGATAAATATGCAAATATCACACTTAGTAACAGAAAGGGTAGCAACGCTTTCAAAGTAATAAAGAAAGCGTAGCAACGCTTTCAAAGTAATAAACCGCTTTGGGTTTATATTTCCACACTTAAAATCGTTCTTCTTACGGCTTCTCGAATTGATTCTTCATCCAAGGATTCGTATACTCTATACACTAGGGTTAGATAAGCGATAATTCAACCAAAACTGTTAACATTCATCTCTTCGTAAATAACACTCAGATTACTTAACCAAAAACCCGCTAAATTCCAGGTTTAAGATAAAAAATATAAAGTGTCTCTATCCATTTCTGTTTCGTTCCTCTACAAACTACGCCAAAGTAAACGATAACTCTCTAAAATTCTTAACATTTATTGCCACAAAACGTGTATAAGACTGTTT
>CAXIUP010000170.1:0-70000 GCA_964035015.1 Corallium rubrum | reverse complement strand
ATAATAAAATGAAAGTAGTGTGATGTACGAAATATGAGACAACAATCAAGTTAAGGTTAGGTGTACTGCAGAAACAGAGAAACACTCTTTACGTATCGCTCTGACAAAGGGCCTTCGTTCGAAACGAACGTTAGAATTTAATACTATATTTCGATTGTTGCTTTAATATATAATCGATAGTCTAGCTTTATATGATGCAAGTAACAACCGCTCACCGCTCACGTGAAACATATTAACCATTCTCGCCCGTTTCTTTCGAGTATAATGCGAGCGGGTTTCGCAGAACTTTAGTCTGCGAATACAGATGCTCTTACATCGCTCACGGGAATATTCGCGAATATTCTCGCGAATATTCCCGTGAGCGATGTAAGAGCGGATGTATTCGCAGGCTACGAGAACTTCTATTAATATAACTCCTACTACTCATTAGATACGTTTCGCGTTTGCTTCTCGATTTTTGGAACATTTGACTGGAAAGATTTTTGCATAAAAAATTGAAACAAGTCACGCGCTTAAATTTAAAAATGTGTTAATACGGCAAACTGAAATACAGGAAGTGCTATAAACAAACTGTTTTCGGTTACGCCGGAATATGATTACAAGTCTCTTAATATTATATTGAATATAAAAATAGAGTGTTATGTGAAGGACCCTGGTCTTCGATATATTCATGTATAACAACTGTAATAAAAACTTTAATAAAAATGCAATTAACAGTGAACGTCGATGATAATCGGATGCAAGGGCAAATACCAACGTCTATAACGCGCGTTTGTTGTATATTTGAGGCGAAGTCGGCAAATGTGACCGGCTTAAACAACAAATATTATTAGCATTTAGCCTCTACTTCTCACAACTGAGATTCACTTCACGAAAAACAGCATCGAACAAAGCCAAGCATGCAACACTCGACCACTGCAACAACTGATCTGTTTTTATAAGAAAAACTAATTGCTAAACTCGTTATTATGAAAGCCGATAGATTTATTAAAAACACAAGTACGTTGGATATAGACGCAGTGTTTATTTGTCAAATCGTTGGCCACATTTAGTTTTTGACTGATTTTGGCCATTTTTTCAACTTTTAAAATATGGCTAAAATATGAAGACATAGCAACAAATCAAAAACCTCCTTGTTGCTATAGAAGCTAAAAAAGTGCTTTATTTGGGCCAACTTATCATTTTTTACTTTATTTTAAAAGTTGGGGGGAAATGGTATAGAAGCTAAAATAGAGCTTTATTTAGGCTACATTACTGTACAGTAAAATGTGGATAATTCAAATGATTGCAAATGAGCGCTATTCAAACCTTTTTTGACTATTTAAATTTTAAAATACATACCCAAAATTTTGTGAATTTTGTACCCAGTATTGCTGAACACGTACTTTGGGGCCATACACAAAATACGTGACGCTTTGGGGGGTGGTTTTTTTTGAATAATAGTCACATATTGTCACAGGGGAGGGGGTATCACAAAGCACTGTCACGTGACAAAGAGGCTGAAATTAAACAGACCATGTTAATGTTAATGTTGATGAGAATTTATTGTAGAGTTGCAAATCCTCATTCTTAACACAACTAATGATATAACGATACATTGGAGCTAGCATGAAGTATTTACCATGAAAGTGGGGTGATCGCTGACACTAGATCCTGAAGGCTCAGTCCAAAAAAATATCTAGGTCCTGAATTGCTGCATATTAATTTGGTGTTGGGGTATAAAAAAAGAATAATCACAGTGATTAGTGTTGCCATGGTAACCATGTTTTTGATCACGCTTATGGCAACAATTTTGAAATTTTCTTCTAATTATTTGTTTTTTGGGGGGGTTTGTTTTGGAGTATTTGATTAAAGGTGACCTGCAGTCCGTTCTGTGCATGACCGGCATTGGGGTCTCAAAAACATGACATTCGTAGATAATTACATGAAGTACTCAGCGCATTGTAAAATTGTAAACCGTTGGGAGCAACATGGCAGAAAACCAAGCAATTCGGCGAGGATATTTCTTCGGATTTCTTCTATTTCTTTTGAAATGTTTTGTTTTTGGTACAAGTAATGAAGGGGAAGCAAGAAAAGCTTACAATCTTGAATAAGATATCAGTATTTTTTTTGTAAATAAAGATATGAACATTAGTTTCCTACATGCGCATGTAACTTCAGTAATGCAATCAAGTTTATTAGCAGTATGGTACACACATGTGACTGCTTGCTGTATGAAGTATCTAAATAGCCATGATCTGCCCCACGATATCTTTTTAATATGAAGGGATTGACCTTTCATCTTATTCACTTATTCAAAGTAAATTCAAAGTTAACTGAGCTGGATCATAGTTAATAGGAAATATACATGGTTTGGAAGCTCAACAAAAGCCATTGTTTTATGTTTTTGTTCAGGTTTATGGAAATATTTGCACTTTCACGGTTGCTGAACATATTGTGTTTTCTGTATAATGAAGCAATCATCCAATAGCAACGTTTGAGTTCAATCACTCAACCGTACTGTTTAAATATTAATTAATAAACCTAAAACTTTCTTTCAACATGAGTCGTTTATTTTCCAAACCATGTATATTTTCTATTAACAATGGCTAGATTAATTGACACTTTCCAAATTTGGTTCAATGGGTGCGAAGTAGGCCGACAATGGCATCATATAGTGATGTCATCAATTTAATAATTACGAAAAGTTGTTTTTAAAGTTACGGATGCTCACAAGATACTTCAAACAATGTCTAAAGATAGGAAAATAGAACAATAGAGCTTGATTAATGAATATAATATTTACCTTTTAATAATTATTTTTGAGATATTGACTGTGGGCACTTTCACCCACCCACCCAAAAAAGAAAAAAACAAAAACAAAAAAACAAAACAAACCCAGTCTAGATAGGGTTAATGACCAAGATGTTTAACGTTTATTCGTCCTACAGGATCATGATCAAAAAAGTTAGTTATATTTCAGTATAAGCCTCTTTGATTTTTGATATCTTGAACTAAATTTATGCAATACGTCACAGGCACTTTCTGTGCCTCACATGTCGTCTCATGTGTGGGAGGTAAGTATATGGGAGTTATAGCAGGTTTCACGTCAGCGGTAAAAGTTGAGGAACTGCGTATGAATGAGTTATGAGTGAGTGAGTGAGTGAGTGAGTGAGTGAGTGAGTGAGTGAGTGAGTGAGTGAGTGAGTGAGTGAGTGAGTGAGTGAGTGAGTGAGTGAGTGAGTGAGTGAGTGAGTGAGTGAATGAACGAACGAACGAATGAACGAGTGAATGAATGATTGAATACCTTTATTTCAATGTCAATGTATGTAGCTATGGGAGATACTCTTAATATTATAAATACATGCCTATAGAAATATAATAATCCCTGCTAGTTGCCTAGTTTACATGCCTTTTCATAAGTAGTCTTCCCTGATTAGCATAAACACACCTGATTTTGTATAAATATTACCAGGGTTAAGTCACGTTGGCCTGAAAAACAGAGAAAAATCTTCTCGATGTTTCGAGCGAAGGCCCTTCGTCAGGAGAAATTAGTAAACAACTCACATGTGGTCACACGTATTTATAGCAGAGCTACAATGGGAATCACGTGAACACATGTAAGCCAATAAAAACAAAGTAAACAAATAAATTAATATGTAATTTTAGCCTGTGTGCAGGTGCTGACCCAATTTGTGGGTCAGCTACCTGCAAATGGGCAAAGAAACAGGTTATAAATTACTATTTAAATCATCAGAAAAAGGTTAAGGAAAAGGTGTGGAATATGGTGGTGGAGTGAGCTAAATGAAAGAGAATCGCTCATTGAGGCCGTGAGGGCGAATGGTACCAAGTTTGTCAATGAGACGCATTTCTTGTTACGACGAGTATCGTTACAACCTGTAATGGGCTGAATGGCGCAGATTTTCATGTTAGAAAAGGAGTGGTTGGCACTGTTGAAGTGCCTGGCAACAGGTTTGTTTTGCACATTGTTTTTGACATCACGAAGGTGTTCAACAAACCTGTCACCTAAACGTCTTCCAGTTTCTCCGATGTAAAGCATGGGACATTTACTGCAAGAGATACAGTAAATGAGGTTGGAGGAAGTGCAAGTGAAACTATGGGTTATGTTGAACCTACATTTTGGAGCTGAAATTGAAATTGAGGAGTCTAAATATTTACAGGTGTTGCACCTACCACGACACCAAGAGCTGGTGCCAACCAACATGTGATACCAAGGCTTGCTGCAGTGAGCTGTGAACAACGTTTTCCCGGATGTTTTTGCTATGCCGAAAAGATACTAGGGGTTTCTCAGAGAAAATGAAAGATGTTTCTGGGTCATTTTTAATGAGGTCGAAATTGCGGCTAGTGATGTCCCTTACTTTGAAATTGAAGGGATGAAAAGTGAGAACTAGAGGTACTTTTTCATTAGAAATGGTAGCCAAAGGTTCGCTTAAGGTGTCTGAACGGGAAATGTTGGAGACCTTGTGTAAGGCAGTGTCTAAGAGGTGGGAAGGATAACCGTGATTATATTGTATGTTTTTAAAGTTTTATATGTTTTAAAGTTTTATATATTTTTAAAGTTTAAGGTGCATGATGAAAATACTCATGTATAACGTGTCTTGCATTCCAATTTGTAATTTTAATGTAATATGTTGCCTTTCATCAACATTGTAAATAAACTGATGTTATACTAATTAACTCAGTCCACAACAGCTTGTGGCATTATTTTAGGAATTACTACCAAACTGTAACGCAAGTGGTTCCCAGTGCATTGGTTATAGCATGGTATCTGAGCTGGAAGAGTGCTTCCATTGTGGTCATGCTAGAGACAGGCACAGATTGATAAAGACATCAGACAAGCCTGTGGAAACAACCGGCAAAAATGTACATGTTGCAGGTAAGTCAAAATGTTGAAATTAGTGTGATTTGGGTAATAGGCCAATATAAATTTTCTTCTGGCTTATAATTGTCTTATTAATTCTAATTAAAATTTTATTCGTATGATTTGTAGGGTATGGTTGGAGTGAAGTTAAGCGTGATGTTTCGCTAAGCGACTGCAACATGACAGTGAGACGTCCTACTCTGCAGCAAAAGGCAAGGTGAGTAATTTAAGCCAGGGTGTGTTATGAACAATTGTCTTTTTTTATGTGAGTGTGTGTTTGGCTGCTTGTTTCTTTAATCTACATCACGGCCGTAGATAGCGGAGGGCAGCAGGGTAACTGCCCCCCCCCCCCCGCCCCCCGCCCCCCGAGAAAATCCAAAATATGATTTTTATAATGTCACACATCACATTTGTTCCCATAGTCACAGAATAAAGAACTAACTATGGTCTTTTAATATCATAACTCTGACAATGATCGAGTTTTCGTGTTTTGTTCACGCTTTATCCCTAACTATTATTTTACAGTCATTTTGTTTTTCACGAATATGTTTGGAAGTTCGTTGCGAAGTTCACAAGTTCGTTGGGAAGTTCAAAGCTCATTTTACGTGACAAACTTAATTTGCAACGAACTTCTGAACATTTTGGTGAAAAATGACAAGTGAGTTGCAAATGTCTGTAGTTGTCTTTGTAAATATGTAATACTGTAGTTTTCGACAAAATCTTTTATAAAAATGAGAATGTGTCTTAAAAGGTATGTTTTAAAATGTTCGAAATTTTGCTCAACTGTGATGTCAGATCGTGGGAAATGCCATTTCAGAGACTCAAATTTCAAAAATTTTCCGGAGTAGCATACCCTCGGACCCCCCTAGAAATTCAGCACTCTTACTTCCCCCCTGACTACAAAATCCTGCCTACGGCCCTGATCTACATGACTTGTTATTCGTTTTCTATATTATTGTACATCGTTTTGACTACATAATTTTTCTCTCAGAGAAAGAAGATTTCACGGAAAGATGAAAATTTGGCTACAACTAGAGTTATTGATGTGATAAAGATGGAGAAAAATTATTTAAATGTAGTGGCCGAATAACATTTCGAGCAACGGGTGCTTATGTTAAGGTAAAACACACAATGTTTAAATACTCATGACTAATGATTCATGAAAAATAATCAAGAATAATATTTAATCGTGTTTAATCAAGGTGTTGTACATGTGATACGAAGTGCTCCTGATTAACATAAAAACCCTTTGCTTGATTTCCCGATCTACATTCATTTGCCCCTCCTTGGTTTTTGACGAATAGGAACCTTTACGTCAATGAGTATATATATATATATATATATATATATATATATATATATATATATATATATATATATATATATAAAATAAGGTGTTTTTCCTAGTGACGAACCATACCGGACAAGCAGAGAAAACTCTACTTGTCCCAGCTGGGATTCTAACCTGCGACCTTCGGTTTACTAGTCCGATGCTTTACCAACTGAGCCACAGGTCAATTAAGTTGGGAGCTGGAGGTCGAATTAATTAGACTGATCCCAGTCAGGGGCGTGGTGACTGGGGATGGGGGTGGGGGTGAGGGTGGGTGGTGGGGGTGGGGGGTGTTGGGGGTGCGACACCACCCAATAATTCTAAATATCAAATAATTGGTCAAACGAGGAATAGCCTGTGTGCAGACGCTCCTTGAGCGTCTAACGAGGCTAACGAGGAATTGCTGCTGTTCAAAATAGAAATAGTGGGAGAAAATTAGAAAAACCCTGAAATTCTTCTTTTTTTAAAAAATGATTTGTTGGGTTTTTATCCATGGTCGGTCAACAGTTGGTCAATAGCTTTCCCAAACATCCCCAACAAAGATGGTGCTTGTTTTACAATAAAAGCTGTTCTGAAAAGTTAGAGCAGCTTTTATTGTAGAGTACCGAGAATTTTCAAACTAGATCAGTGGTTACAAGCTGGCATGTCATGAATTATGCATTTATCAGTTATGCCTAAAGGTACTGTTACACGATGCGATTTTTTCTTTCAACTTGCAACAAATTTACCCATGGAAGAAAACCCAAAACTTGCGAACTTTGTTGCCAGTTGCAGAAAAAAGTAGAACCCATTCAACTTTTCTTGCAACATGCGACACGGCAAAAAATAAGAAAATTGCAGCTGCTACGTGGTGTTTTAGACAGTGCAATTTTTTTTTTGGAAGCTGCAACATTCAGGCTATTTGTTGCAACGCGCAAGAAAAATCGCATCGTGTAACAGTAGCCTAAGTGACTATCTTACACGTAAGTTGCAAAAAAGTTGGTCATTATCATTGCAAAAAGTTGGACATTATCATATGACACCCCCCAATCGTGATTCCTTCGCCACGTCCCTGATCCCAGCTGGGCCAAGTAGAGTTTTCTCTACTTGTCCGGTATGGTTTGTCACTCGGCGAAACACCTTATTATTATATATTCTCCACCCGAGTTCGCTGTCCCACAATTAACATTCAATATATATATATATATATATATATATATATACATATATGGGGTTACATTAGTAGTTAATTACTGTTAGCAAATACTTATTTTAGGTTATAGTGAACAACAGAATGACCCTTAGGGACCTGCAAGATGCTTGTATCAAAGCCTTCTTCAAAGATGCGCAAGATCTGGACGACGTATTAAGATCGTATGACATCTCTGTCGTTGATGGAAAATCGCCTATCACCTGTGACGAAGAGATTAATCATAAACGCAGAACGTTTGGGTTTTTTTGGAGTAAAAAGGTATGCGTTTTGTGTTCTCTATATCTTAAAACTTTTTCTGGAATTGCAAGTATTGGTGCACTTGTATACAATACAATTCAGGCAATCGTCGTTGTAAGCAACAAGCATGCAATTATTTTTGCAATGACAATTATGAGAGAGGTATAGGAACGCATTCTTCATACTTGGAAAAATACGCAGGGAAACTGTGGAATTTATATATACTTTATCCAGAGTATATGATTTCCTGTCTCCTTTTCGAAAATATACACCTGTTTTTAAACCAAATCAGACCTATATTTAAACTTATTTAGACCTACTTTAACCTATTGCGACCTACTTGAACCCACATAGACTTAATGACCGTTCAGATCAGGCAGGCTAGCCACGTTACCGGGCTGATTTTTTGTCACAAAAATCTTATGACTATTTGAGAAATTAAAAATGACATAACGAAGCAAAATTGGGTTTGTTTTTCTGTAGGTTCAGCACACGGAATTTATAATTCCTTTTTGTAGTCAAAGAAAGATTTTCGTGACATAAAGCAAGGTAACCGGGCCAGCCCACCTCATATGAGCAGCCCCTTAATTATACTGGTATCTATATATTTAGAGCTGCATGCATGCTTAAAGCTACTTAGTTGATATATTTAAACCTACTTTGCTTTAAAAACCTATTCTTGACTTTGTGTAGCTGTGTATACTGTGAAGTATATGCAGAGACCATATGCAACTGACAGGTGTTAACCTTTGCTTACTCTGTATCAATTATACAGGGAAATGACTCTGGAGAGCTAATAATGCTGGAAACCACGAATGAAAGCGTTGCTTCATCAAGAGCTTCACAGGTACAATTTACGATGAAACAAACCTTCAACTAGGAATAACAAAGAACCCCCATTTTATAAAAAAATTATGTTTCTATACTGGGTTTTTTTCGGCACGGTCTATACTCAAAATTTTCTCAACATTGTTCTTTAGCAAAGTCCCCGTAGTACATCCGCTGGCTCCGAAATTCCCATGAGTGACCATGCCACAGAACTCAAAAAGGAACAAGGGTTATTATTATTGTTATCACTATTATTGTAATTATTATTATTATTATTATTATTATTATTAGTATTATTATTATATGCATGACAAAATTACTGCATTCTGATTGGTTGAGAGGAGTCCAATTATTTTATTAATTGTACTGACTACAATTATTTTATTAATTGTACTACTCCCAAGGCTGGGAACGATGTTAATAATAAAATTCAAAATGGCGGCCAGTTCTGCAATGGAAAGTTTTCACATTTCCAACGACTTGTGGTACACTATGAATTAAAAATTCCATGTAAATATTTTGAAATGAGTACAGAGAACACCCAGAGTGAAAATGTTTCTTGTCAAGTAATGAAACAGGATGTTTTTAAAGGCGTGAGTGGAGTACGAAGCGTACGTGTAACGTGTCGTAATTTTGTCATGCATATAATAAATGAGTAATCTTATGATTTTGCTCGTACAATTAAGGATTTAAACTACCGTGATATTTGAAAATTATGCCAATTTGGCAAAATTTTCAAATATCACTTGTAGTGTAAATCCTTAATTGTACTCGCTATCATATGATTACCTATACTTATTATTATTATTATTATTATCATTATCATTATCAATATTATCATTATCAATATCATTATTAAAAATTTAGTATTCTTAATATTTATTATTATTAATAATTTGTATTCACAAGTCAATCACATTGCCTAAAAAGCATTATTTACCTGTGAGATATATGTTAATTATTATATTTAGTTATAGTTAATCTGTGTCCGTGTCGGTATCTGTGCTTTTGCCAGTGCTATTGTCAATGTTAGTGTTAGCATTGTTGCCAGTGTTATAGTATCCGTATATATATATTTATTTTTTATATATTTATTATTATTATTTTGGATTACTGTTTTGCAATTTGTGTAATCTTTATCATATAGTTAGCCGTTACTTTATAGTTGTAAATAGTTTGCCAATTTCTGCAGGTTTCATTTAACAATTGAAGGGAAAGAAAGGACTGCTCTAGGTATCTATATATACTAAAGATGCAGCGTATAATTGCTTCATGAATGTTAACTTGCTAATCTAATTGGCCATTTCCCAAGAGTTGAAGACTGGTTAAGAGCATGCGCATTGAGCGCTGGTGTTCTTGTGATCGTTTGGGCGTGCTCCTATTACCTTTGAATACGAAAAGTGTCCCCAAAATCGTTTTCAAAATGGCGGTATTTGACCGATACCTAAGAACCGGGTACGTTCAACAAGCATCTCTAGTTCGTGTTGGACTTGGACATGTTTGGTATTTCGCTTTTTTTAAGAAAACTAAGCTATTTGGTCGGATAAACTGTACGTATGTTGTAGCGAGGTGAATTATCTTTCTTCCAGTATATTGGATAGCTATCATAGCTTCTACAGTGGTTTATTTCTCGAGAAAACATTCGGAGAAGACATTATAATACATACGGAAAAAATTTCCAAACAGCGGCCGCTATTATGATTTGGACATGTTCGGTATTTCACTTTTTTTAGGGAAACTAAGCTATTTGGTCGGATAAACTGTACGTATGTTGTAACAAGGTGAATTATCTTTCTGCCACTGTATTTTACAACTTCTACAGTGGATTACTTCTTGAGAAAATGTTCGGAGTAGACGGACTATAGGCAAACTTTGTCGAATGTGTGCCAAGTCAGCATAATATCGTCCTTGGTTTTTCATGCATATTTAAGATTTATGTTTGTTGCTGAGAGGCCCGGGATGTTTTCATGAGAAGAGTCTTATTGTAGTTCTGAACTACAATAATAATAATCCTAGACAATTATTGTTGTAGCTTTCTAGCAGTCTGAATTAAAGACCGGAGCCGGCGGGCCGCATGAACACTTAATTGGCAATAAAATAAACAAGACTGTCTGTCAACAGACATGGTCATGGAAATCTACAAATATTTCGTTTTATGAAGTCGCCAGCTCTATAAAGAACCGCTGAAGATCACGAGAAAATCGTAAAGAGTTTACATGTGAAGCGATATTCCTATTTGGTCAGACAAATAATCCAGCAGGCCTCTTGAGTCGTTCCACAAGAAATTAACAGTACTTAACAATGACCAACCTGCATGCATTAACTCTTTCCTGTCCTAATTTATTGGTCTTTACTCTTTAATATTTTGTTCAGGCTAACGCCAGACGTTTTTATTCACCTCTGGGGAAGCCCTCGGACAGGAACGATTTTTAAACGATTTTATTCTGGCTTACGCCAGACGATTTTGTTCACCTCTGAGGAAGCCCTCGCATATGTGTGTTTACATAAATATTCTTTTTTTCCTACGATAAGTACATGTCAGTGGTCGCTACCATTAGCAGAAGTGGGGACACATTTTTGAAAATGGGGACACATTTTTGGCCAGCACCTGCAGTCCAGTTATATATATAGGTCAGTGAGAAGGACCCATAAATGCCGCCATTTTGAAAGTGAAAATGGGGACACATTTTTGGCCAGCACCCGCAGTCCAATTATAAATATAGGTCAGTGGTAGGGAAAGTTTCATTCTGTTTACGATACGAAACATGAAATCTGTCCTCCAAACGATCCCAAGTACCCGTCACCAGTTTAACTCTTTTGGAAATGGCCAATTAGTATTTTTGGTTTAAAGTATATACAACACTAAAATTAAGTTTGTCTCACGTCTCAAGTGACATATTTTGCAGTTTTTGGTTTGCTTTGTTCTTGAGATATTACAGTTTCTTTGATATGTAAATGTCACATGCTGTGATGTGTACATGTGATAATGAGTTATCGGAGAAGGTTATATATATATATATATATATATATATATATATATATATATATATATATAAGTAATATTGGGCATTTCACTCGATTACATAGCGTGTTCTAAGGATTTTGGGTGAAGGAAAATTCGAGTGTAGAATATATACATTTTAAGACCAAACCGGGACCAGTTGCGAAAAATGCAACTACACAGGCCTTCCGGCAGGAATTGAACCCACGACCTTGCGATTCTAGTGCAATGCTCTGACCACTGAGCCACGGAGGGCGTTGCCAAGAGCTTGATCGCGAGTTCTGTATATATAATAAGGTGGTAATATGCCAGGAGAGAATTGGGTATATTATAAGTAATATATATATATATATATATATATATATATATATATATAACAAAATTACTTGAAATTCTACATGTTTGGTGTGGTGGGAGAAACATACGTACATACCTTTTTCGAAATAAGTTTAGTTTGGTAATATCAAAGATATATAACCTTCCCTGATAACTTATTATGCACATATATGCGTCACAACGTGTGACATTTACATATTAAACAAACTGTAGTATCTCAAAAGCAAAGCAAGAGACTCGAAACTGCAAAAGATGTTACTTCATCATTTTTGGTGTTCTTTAGAATGAGAGAAACATAATTTTCATGTCATAAGCACTTTAATGTTATTTAGGATTTGTGAACTTTGTTTTTGAACGGTCTGTGTCGTCGAAGTATTCAAAAGAAAATAGTACGCTTGTATGCAGATGCAGATCACAATGTTTTTCCAACGAAAAGCGAAATGAAATTGAAGAAGAGTTTGGCACTGATTGTGAAGCAACGCCTCCACAGTATGATCCAATCTCGTGGGGATGGGAACTTACCGGTTTCAGCTTATGTATGTAGACAAGATGCTACCCGTTAAATAATTACTAAAGCTCACACAGACTATAGAATTCTTGCACGTAACATATACACCATACGTATTTCTAAACTCTAATTTTAATGCAATAAAATTATATGCCAGGAATAAAATATGAATTGTACTTGTCTTTAACAAAGCCCCTATATAGAAACTTTTCCTGTGTCGACAGATATGCCGATGAACAAATGAAATATAGTTTGTTGTAATTTGTTAATGACTTTATTTACAACTCCGTCGTTTCTCTTTTCATTACTGTAAAAAGTGTCTTGAAGGGGTGGGGCTGTGGTGGTTATCGTGCATATTCAATTTTACCCAGTAAAGTTCGATCTCACCGTTATCAAAGTATCTTAAAATATCAATCTCAATCTTCTCCCTATTCTCAGTTAAGTTGCTTTAAATTTAAGAAAATCCTACTCCTAGCTTGTTAAATAACAATAAACGATTATTTATGTAGCCTCCAGACATGCAGTATTCACAAGCTAAGACCTAAAAAACGTCATATCTAGACCTCTAACAGGATTCGAAAGAACGTTCAGAAAATATGCCTAATTTTGTCGGCTGCTTTTTATAGGTCAAAATTTTTGCCGGCTGTTTCCCAAGCAGTAAAGTTACGTTCTGGACATAGGCCCAAATAATGTATTGTAAACCAAATACTGGTTTCTTTTCGATCATATACAGAGAAATCAAAACAAATGACCATAATTCTGATCTTGGCAAAAGCAATTTCGCCGATAACCCAAAGTTTAGTTATATTTTGAAATTAGAAATTGCCGGCAAGGTCCTAAAACTGCCGGCTATCACCGGCAGCCGGCTGCTATTTCGAACCCTGTGTAATTGTTGTGTAATCGTTAAAAGGTTTTGTGTTTTTCGGGTTTCTATTTTTAGTACACAATGAGGAAGAAATGTGCATCATAGAGAGGGATCATGACGCACAGGACAAAGGCTTCGATATAAAGTTATGCGAGATCACACCAGAGAAAGGTATATACGTGATATCAGAGAGTATATATGCATGCATGTATAGTCCGTATATTTTCTAAACAAAATTTATTGTCTCAAGCGACAGTACCATTTATGGCTTCCATGCACAATGAGGGCAATGACAATGGTCAATTTATATATAGAGATAGCTGTTTGTCGCTCAGTTTGCACCTAATCTATCACGCAATAATTATCTACCAGAATTAGTTTCTATTAAAGTTAAAAGTACATCATTTTTGTTGCAGACATAGTCCCTGGATAACAGTGTCTGGAAACGCGGCACGGATCAAAGGATTCAGAGCTCACCTGACCATAAGCTTGAGGGCGCTTGTCACGTGAATGATAAGGTGCACGATAAAATGGCGGATGTTTATAGGGAAGCCCAGGGCGCTATAAAACACGGGCGGGGAAACGGCAATGGGAGCCCTGATCTATGTGTGATGCGCGTACCCCCCGCATATTATTGTGTCTTTCTGAACTCAAAATGGCCGACGACTTTGAGGACGAATTATTCGCCGAAGAAGAAGATTCCTTGCTAGCTGAACCTAACCTGGAAATTCCAGCGGACTTAAACTGGATTTATTCTGAAAACGGTCAAGCTTTCTTTCACAAAGTCCTTAAGACTGTTGGTGTGCCAGAGAGTGAAACAATCGAGTCCAGTGCCGCTAGAATAATTTTATCGCAAACTGGGCAAAACATTGAAGTCTCCACTGACTTTTTGAAGCAGATATCAACTTGTTTCCTGGTGTGTTATCACAACGTTCAACAAATAAAATGTTCAAAAAAGAAGACGATGAATCTTGAAAGAAGCTTTACGACTCTTCGTGATAATTTATCGATAAAGGAAAAGTGGTTTTGTCTTTTACGTTCGTGTGGTTTGCAAACTTCTGATGGGACAAATATTCTTTTAAACCATGTTTTACAACACTTTTGGAGCTGTTTAGTTTCACAGAAATCACATGAATTTATTAGTGAACACAGTGAAGTATTGAATTTTTCTATAAACACTCCCAGTTCTTCCAGTCCTACTCAGCCTATAAATATTGAAGATATTGAAGTTCAATCTATCAAAGAGCATGCTGGTTGGGTCTGTAAACGGGTAAGAGAGGCATTTAATAGTGGACCAGAAATATACAAAATTCCGATATCAAAAACCAACACTACTTTGGTAGAAGTGGATAAGCAGTTTATACTCTCGTTAATTAAACGTTTGGGGCATGATGTTTTGATCCAACCTGGAAAATTTTTATTTATTGCAATACCTGAAGTTGTGGAAGTTTTTATATACCTTCATAATACTGTTGAAAGAATTGTCAAAGATGGACTTGGAACACATGCTGACAAAGATATTCTGAAGAAATGTTTGAAACTATTAAGTGAAGATATTCATCTACGTAAAATGTGGTATAAAGTTCTGGGTGATGAAGTTAATGAACATCTTAAGTCTGGTTCTGTATTGTTGTTACAGAGAACTGTTGCAATGTTTTTGAAATCTAAACAACAAATCATCAGAGAACAACTCCAACTGAAACCAAACAAACAAAGCTCATCATTACGGCAGTCCTTAAGTAAGAAACAGAAACCAATGGAAAAGAAGCAGCTGAGCAAAAGTGATGAATATGTGATAGCTTTTCTGCAGAATCCAATGGACGTATCTCAAGTAATGGAATTTTTGACCAATGTCTTTGAAATACCATCGCAAGCTCCTGTTATTCTCAAGAAATTACATGGACAAGAACTTACTGCTATCTTACTGTCACTGGGCTTGCCTGGGTTAAATGGGAAAGGGAAACAACACCAAATTGAAAAATTGGTAAAACATAATGCTGATAGAAAACATTGGAATATCATTTTCCCTGACAAGGTAAGCCCTTTGTACTATTTTGCAATTAAGAGTAAATATTCTGTTATAATATTGTTATTCCAAATCATGAATAAAAACTTTATCTGAAGCTCAATTTTTTTATCAATAAACTGACCAAACTTTATTTCTTCTGTCAATTTGGTAGTATTTCACCCTGTATCAGGTCACTATAAAATGAATTTTATGGTGCCCAACCTCTTTAAACCCCATTTCCCAGCTTGGCAACTTAATACATGCCTTGCATCTTTTGTTTTTCTTTTAGCTGAAGGGAAATAAAAAATAAGCATTGTTCCATAAGTATATGATCTACTTTACCTTGGTGGTATACAGAAAAGGATACCAATATATACCTATCGAACTGTATGTACCAATATTTTTAGGAATACTACTGTACCTACACTTACAAAGTGTTATGAAGTGGAGTGAGAGAGATTAATTGATAAACTGGAAGGAAAAAACCCATTTAACCTACATTGTTGCATTCAGTGAACATCTGGAAAACTGGAAAACATGACATGCTGGAACTTCTGAACAAACAGAAGTTTAGTTTTAATACCTCTCAGTAAACTAACTCTTCTAAATATCGTGTAGATAGGGTTTCTTTCTTCAGGTGTTGTCACATATTTGGCTTGCTTTTGTATTTAGTGTGTCTGATGATGGTTTTGCAATAAAACCAAAATATTACAGTTTATTATCCAACTGGACTGAATACTGTCCAAATAATGCTAGAAATGAGTACAAATATACTGCGATATTTGTGTAGTTATTTGTATAGTAGAAAACCGGTTTGACAGATCGGCTGTTAGCCAATCAAATTCATTACATGGGAGACTACTTCATGTATGCCAATTATTTTATCTTGATGTTATGTCACACTTCCCTGACTTCCTTGACCCTTTTACTTTTAGAGTTTTCTTTTTCCGTAAAAATTCGTTGGATAATAAATCTCTTATTAGATGTTTTGGTGTGTGGTATCGCTGTATATTTTTACTTGTTGCAGCACAACTCATAAAAAATACAGCGATACTACACATCAGAACGTCTAATAAGATATATTTATTCTTGCATTTTGCTTCAACACAAATTTTGAGTTAAATGGTGTTGCGCACCCTATCCTGGTTTACCTAGTATATTTTCCAACCACGGTACCACTTTAGTTCCAATTTATTTTGTAACAACTGCTGATGGACATTCACCTTTACTCGATTTCCACATACCAAGGAATAGATTCCCAAATAGTGTCATTGGTATGGCGTTTTGGCAATTGTTCACAATTGTTAAGGATGGGAAGTGCCTCAGCTATGTCATAAACGTTTGTTTGCTTTTTCATCAATAACTTGGAAGATCGGATATTGGTCAAGCAGTTGATATTATAGCCATATGTATAGCCCGTCATGTTCTGCGTACCACCACACATTTGCCTTTGTGCTGAGAAGTAGCTTTCCACATGGTCTTGACTGATCCTTTTGATATTTAGATACAAGTCATCACCATGCTCAGTTCTAAATTCACGTGTACAGATGAATTTCAACAGCTCGTTTAAGGCGTTGATTGTACACTAAAACAAATACGTACTTTTCAGCAGTTATTCTTTTATGGACTGGCACCCCTACCTCCTCCGCAGGCGTTTGTGCTAATAAGCCATTTGCACGATGACGGGTTTTTTCTGATGCGCGAATCCAACTACCAAAATGCTATGCTATGCGTGAGTGTCCTTGTGGTAAAAGATAGAAGACACTTGCAAAGTCACACACTGCCATCAAGTGTCATGGTGCAAATGGCCTATTACGGATGGGCGCGATAAATTAGGGAGGGGATTGTGGGCGGGTGGAAGGAGGCAGCTGGCATCAGAGCTGGCATCCTGTTCGAGTAAGCAAATTATTATAAATGAAACATGCTTTATTGTCGGTACGGAATTATATTTTATATTGATTCTTACTTTGAGATCACTTATTGTCTGCCAGGAGATAAAGTGTTTAGCTTGCTCCGACTTCGTATGATACCTTTGTGCCAACCATTTTTCCCATGTGTTGAAATAATCGAGTACCTTGTTCAACTGTAGTATTCTTTTATCTTCAGGTGTTTTCATTGGTGCTGGGTTGTTAAAAATTTCCCAAAATGTTTCACAGATCTGAATATATTTCCGTGTTTCTTTAGTAGCCTCCTTATCGCATTCTTCCATTTCCTTAACAACTTTGTGTGATAGTGTTTGAACAGCGAGTTTCACACGCATTTTGCTGATACTGTCGATGGTAACGTGTGCTTTTCTAAGATCAGTAACGTAAAGATGCCTTCGGGATTCTCGTTGGTATACTGCATAGATATGATTCCATAGTATATAGTTATCTTTAAAAAAGAGGGTCCTTGTGTATCGAGTATGTTCTGATTTGTGACCACTGCTGTATAAGTTATTTCTAAGTTTCTTTATCAAATGTGGTGGATCAGAGAAAAAGAACATTTCTTTGCCAGAGAACGGATTAAAGCAAGAACATTTGTTACTGTCTCCAGTATTGAATTCTATGAAAGATCGATTGGACGACGCTCCATCACAACAGCAAAGAATTACCTCGAAACCGTATGTATGCAGTATGCTAATTCCCAGCCAAAATAACCGATTTAACTGTAAAGCAGTAGTGTTTCTGGTAAGGAAAAATGCGCACGGAAAATCAAAATTAAAAAAAGTACTACGAAAGAAGAATTGCAACACATGGCTAGCGAGATTATCTCCTGCGTCGCTCTTGTCGGTCACTGTATCAAGTACATTGTTTTGCAATAAATCAGTAAATCCCACTAATTCCCAATTCTTAGTGTCGAATACAAGACCTTCCTTTATTTTCATTTCATCGAAAAATAATCCTCCTAGTTTCCCGTGCTTTGGAGCGTTCTTCTTATCAAATTGCTCTTTCATTATACGAAGATTCTCTGTCTTCCAACCTGTTTGTGGTGAGCAGAAGTTGTTATAATCGGATAATGTCCTTCCGCTTGGTAGTTTTAAGCCGCCCGAATTACGTAGGTCATCGTAAAGTTTGTGGGACCTAAGGTAAATTCTAAGACACCATCTGATAACGGCTGGGTGCCACCTCATTTGCCTGGATTCCGTAGTTAAAGCTTTTGCCTGATCTGACAACAAAATTTCTAAGAATTCGTCGTTCATGTTACCAGTGTGCTCTCTTAAATGATTTTCCACAAGTTTTAATTTTGAATAATATTTTGTGCATCCCTGCCACTTGCATGTGTAACATCTGTCTATTGGAGCGACGTTTCTAGTATCAAGGCGCTCTATGTGCGTTTTACAATGACGGTACAACTCTTCCACGTCTTCAAATGCAATTGTTTTCGCGCAATTTTCCCAAAGGCAAACAGGACTCTTTTGTTTATTTCTATTTTCCTGTAGGCTAGTGTACAAATCATTGAACATTCTTCTTAAATCACTGTTAGAATTTGGTCCTACTTCTACCATATTTTCGACAGACAACTCCAATCTCTTATTCTTAGTTTTAAGAACCTTTAACGTCATTGATGACTTCCTTGCAATACTTAGTAGTTCTGGTTTTGACTTGTAATCCAGTCGCGCTTTTTCCGGATGCAGTGTGGTATTTTCAGCTTTTCTCCTTGACAACAATGTTCGCAAATAATGATGGCATTTCTTACAGGCCTGACACTGAGTGATTCCTTTCGGCGTAAACAGATGACAATTTGTGGATCTAATTTTATTGTTTTCAATGGAAACAGCGTTCTTTCCATCTTTTGTTTTGTATATATTGTCACCGAGATCTTTAATCAACAAATGGAAATTTTCTGGATCTGCTGATCCGTCGCACATGGTGTGGTTATCAATTATCTCGAGCAACTGAACTAATAGTTTTACTGTTCCTAGATTTTTTGGAACGTTTTCAAACAATTCACATTTTGATGTATCTCTTTCTATGGCATTTAAATACAGTTTCCATTCAAACGTTCTAGGCAATCTTATTTCTTTCTCAGCATACCCTGGCGACGGACCAAAACTAAACAAATGGATTTCAGTAGTTTCAGAATTGAACCATGGAATCCAACTAGATGCATGAGACAAATGTTTCCTGATGACGTTATTGAACTGATTAACGAAATTTTCTAACGATAAACGCTCAGACTCTATAGTATCTATACAACAAACTATTTTTAACTGCTCACTTGTGGCAACGACGACATTTTCATGCATTGTGTCTGGACTTTTAAGAAGGCACTCGAGGTATTTTCCAGAAACGCGAAGGAATTCTTCCACATGTGGTTTAAAGTAGCGCCACCTCACTTTTCCGTATTGCTTCCCAATAGTCGACTTCAATTCGTTGTTTGCAATCCTTGGAAAAAATCGTCGGATAGAATTCGCATCAAATTGAACACCACATACTTTTGAGATCACTTGAGCAATGGGTTTATAAAGCGACATGGAATGATGCTTGGTGAATGTACATGTCTTAAATTGTATTGTCATTAGTGAATACATGAGAAGCTCTTCAGGGCATAATGGGGAGTCACACACAAAATAAATCTCTAGATGTTGTGTTGAACTTGTTGTTTCGCTGACGCACTCTTCGTCTCGGGAATCTGCAGACAGCCCACCAATTTTCATTTCATTTGATTGCTCAGCCACAGACACAGGACATTGAGTTGTGATAGATTGGCTGCAAGATATATTACGGTCCGCTGGTGCTATGCAAGACCGTTTCGGAGGGCATGCAAACAGGATTTTATCATCAGTGTCAGTGTCCTCTATAAGAAATGGAACAAAAAAAGCCATGATCTAACTTTTTATTCAATTAACTTCAAGAGCGCGAGACGATGTTACAACATGACGCTCTTCGAGTATTAAATGTCCACAATGGTAGTTCTGTGCAAATATCCGCCATACTTGAGAATACTGCTGGCAGTGCACTGATCTCGTGTTATAGCCAGATCACGTGACTTTTTTTTTGACATGTGGCCATATTTGTCAGCCAATGAAAATAAATCGTGCAAACGATCAACAACAACAAAAAATTCGTGCAAGCAAAGTGCACCGTGTGATTTATCATATGATAAAAAGGAAAAGCTCACTGATTAAACAGTCGTCAACTGATACTATTTAGAAACTTCAGGTAGTTTCAAACACTGCAAACTATCTGTTATTCATTGTTATATAAAATTTCCTTATTTCATTTATCCCCGAGCCGGGCGTAGGGCCGAAGGCCCGGAGCCCGGTGAGGGTGCTAATCTCGACATGCGTGGAGTCCATTTTACACGCGTGGAGAAAAAGCGAGGGAGACGTAATTTCGGAAATAGTTTATATATATATATGTTCGGGACGGTGTCACGCGGTAAGAATTGTTGGACACTGGTGACTAGCGATGCAGAAAACTAAATCTGTCAGTATTATATTTGCTTTCGTTTATTACGAAATGGAGCCTGCTCAGCTACTTAAATTAAAACCGAACAACGAAGAAAAGAATACAAACAGCCGGTTTAATATATCTCGAAGCGAAACCAGAGGACCTGAAGAAACCAAACGCCGTATGGTAAACAAAACCTCGAACTGAATTGCAGTGTTTGTGGTCACTCAGTGGTCTCAAAATCATTCAACGGTAGGGGGATTTGTGTTTTGTCCTTATGTCCTAAAACAATATACCTGTTCAAAAAAAATATTCCTGCAGAGCTTGCACACTGAAAAAAATAATCCTGCAGGGAATTTGAGCTGAAAAAAAAATTCATGCACACTTATTTTTCACACCTCCCTCCCTTGATTTCTAATGGTCCACCCCTCAACGCTAGCAAATTCCATGATCACGTGATCAAGTGAGTGATCAATATATACTAAAACGGCCGACAGGCTGGCAAGAAGCCGACAACTTCGAGAAGTGTCATGTGTCTTTTCGCCGGACTATATAATAACGTGTGATGTGATGGACGAGTTTAAAAGAACATCAAAGATCGTTCATGTTGAACTCACAAAATGTGGCATCGAATTGAATTGACCTTCGAAGAACGTGACAAGCTGAATCCGAATGCATGGTTGTAAGAACTTGTTTTCTAGCAAGCTGAGATGCAATCAAAAACATTTAATTTCAGAAAACAGCTTTGCTTTCTACGCATCAAAGAATGTATATCTATGTACTGGCTGGTCCTTGCCGAAAAAAACGGACAAAACTTTGTTGACAACAGGTTAGTAAACATTTGCCAGTTTGCTTAATGATTAAAGACTCGAGGCTTTCCCATGTTCTTTTGAAATTAGGACAAAACGTTACAAAAGTGCAATGTCCTGTGGGTCATCTCCTTGTCTTTATATTTTTAAGAACAGTTTCACACCTGGTTCAAAAAAGACAAGCAATAATATAAGTTTTCCGCGGTTCGTTTACATGGCAAAACATGTCCACAACGACCTGCATGTCGTTTTCCACAAATGACTCGTCAAAAAAGAAGCCGAATAATCATGTTTAAACAAAAAAGCCGGTTTTCTGATAGTCTCTTTTTTATCAATTATGACTTGGTCTTTCATTATCCACGTTTTTAGAGGCAGTTTCACACTTGGTTAAAAAAAGACAAGCAATAATATAATATTCCCGCGGTTCGTTACATGACTAAACATGTCAATTGCAGTAGAACGACTTGTTATTTTTCACAAATAACTCGTCAAAAAAGAAGCCGAATCATTATGTTTAAACAAAAAAGCCGGTTTTCTGATAGTCTCTTTTTGATCCATTATGACTCGGTCTTTCATTATCCAAGTTTTTAGCGGCAGTTTCACACTTGGTTCAAAAAAGACAAGCAATAATATAATATTTCCGCGGTTCGTTACATGACTGAGCATGTCAATTGCTGTGGAACGACTTGTTATTTTTCACAAATAACTCGTCAAAAAAGAAGCCGAATAATTATGTTTAAACAAAAAAGCCGGTTTTCTGATAGGCTCTTTTTGATCAATTATGACTCGGTCTTTCATTATCCAAGTTTTTAGCGGCAGTTTCACACTTGGTTAAAAAAAAACAAGCAATAATATAATATTTCCGCGGTTCGTTACATGACTGAGCATGTCAATTGCTGTGGAACGACTTGTTATTTTTCACAAATGACTCGTCAAAAAAGAAGCCGAATAATCTTGTTTAAACAAAAAAGCCGGTTTTCTGATAGGCTCTTTTTGATCAATTATGACTTGATCTTTCATTATCCAAGTTTTTAGCGGCAGTTTCACACTTGGTTAAAAAAAGACAAGGAATAATATAATATTTCCGCGGTTCGTTACATGACTAAACATGTCAATTGCAGTGCAACGACTTGTTATTTTTCACAAATGACTCGTCAAAAAAAGAAGCCGAATAATTATGTTTAAACAAAAAAGCCGGTTTTCTGATAGTCTCTTTTTGATCCATTATGACCCGGTCTTTCATTATCCAAGTTTTTAGCGGCAGTTTCACACTTGGTTCAAAAAAGACAAGCAATAATATAATATTTCCGCGGTTCGTTACATGACTGAGCATGTCAATTGCTGTGGAACGACTTGTTATTTTTCACAAATGACTCGTCAAAAAAGAAGCCGAATAATCTTGTTTAAACAAAAAAGCCGGTTTTCTGATAGGCTCTTTTTGATCAATTATGACTTGATCTTTCATTATCCAAGTTTTTAGCGGCAGTTTCACACTTGGTTAAAAAAGACAAGCAATAATATAATATTTCCGCGGTTCGTTACATGACTAAACATGTCAATTGCAGTGCAACTACTTGTTATTTTTCACAAATGACTCGTCAAAAAAAGAAGCCGAATAATTATGTTTAAACAAAAAAGCCGGTTTTCTGATAGTCTCTTTTTGATCAATTATGACTTAGTCTTTCATTATCCAAGTTTTTAGGGCAGTTTCACACCTGGTTCAAAAAAGACAAGCAATAATATAATATTTCCGCGGTTCGTTTACATGGTAAAACATGCATGTCCACAACGACTTGTTGTTTTCCCCAAATGACTCGACGTCTAAAGAGAAGCCGAATAATTATGTTTAAACAAAAAAGCCGGTATTCTGATGGTCTCTTTTTGATCAATTATGACTTAGTCTTTCATTATCCAAGTTTTTAGGGGCAGTTTCACACCTGGTTCAAAAAAGACAAGCAATAATATAATATTTCTGCGGTTCGTTTAAAACATGCATGTCCACAACGACTTGTTGTTTTCCCCAAATGACTCGACGTCTAAAGAGAAGCCGAATAATTATGTTTAAACAAAAAAGCCGGTATTCTGATGGTCTCTTTTTGATCAATTATGACTTAGTCTTTCATTATCCAAGTTTTTAGGGGCAGTTTCACACCTGGTTCAAAAAAGACAAGCAAAAATATAATTTTTCCGCGGTTGGGCATGCAAGGACTTGCGAAAATGTAACTTTTCTAGTTCCTTTTCGGTTGGGCAAATGCCTTTGAAAGTTTGAAAAAGAAGCAGAATTTGTTATAGTTTTCACTTTTTATGTATTATCAATATACTTATTTTCGATTCTCAACTTTTTAAGAATAATTTTATAGTGTGGCAATAACAATATTCTTGATATATATTTCCAAGATTTTCTGTTTTCTCGCGCCTAAATGCCAGTGTCGGTAATAATAAAAACTGTTAGTAAACCTAGCAAAGCAAAAAAATCCGGTAAAAGCCAGTCTTCCTGTGTTAAACGTTGTAAAACTTATGAATTCTGGAAAATTTTTATGCTATCAAATTTACATTTGACTATAGTTTAAAGTAAGTTGTTTGGTGAGACATAAAAAAAAAGAGAAATGAGAAATTGAAGGATCGAAGAACTCGTTCATTTTTCAAAAGGTAGAGAGATTTCGTTTTATTTTGACGACGTAAAATTGCACAGCAACATCTTTTCTGTAAAAATTACACTTAGCACAGACACGATTAAATTTATATCTTACCTTTAAAATTTCCCTGATATTCCGTGTCTTCGAGCAATCTTTTCGCTGCCATGATTTCGCTTTTCTTCTTGCTTTTCTCGCTAAACGCGCGCTCGCACCAGTCTACAGCTGCATCACACATGGATCAGTGCAATTTCCGCGCGTTTCCCCGCCCGTGTTTTATAGCGCCCTGGGAAGCCGAAGCTTCATTCGAGCTTTTCGAGGATAATGTTGACGAAGTTGCCGATGAAGAGAGATTATTGTTGAGTTTAAACTTAGCAGATGAAAATGCTGCAGAAATCGAAAATGAAATGGAGAATATAATCGCCGATGTAAGTACATAATTTTTTATTTATTAACTTGGAGTTGATGTTCATAGGACACTATCCAAGTATGTTTGCGTTTTCGAATTTTTAGATTCAAGAAAGTGTAAACGGTTACGTATGCGTTACTTGCAATAAAGTTTGTAAGTCCAAAGGTGGACTGACACTTCACACAAGAAAGAAGCATCGAGAAACCATGAACAATTCCGAACCAGATCCTGATTTTGGCAAAATGGCAAGGGAAAGCTTGACCTGTGAAAAACTTTCAACCTTTGTCGAAGAAGCGAAAGGGGAAATGGCGAAGAGTGGTCTGTATCCACAGAATTTTAGTACATCACTGAAGGACTCTGCAAAATTTGTGTGCTCAGAGGATGACGATTTATACAAAGAAATTATTGAGTTTTTAAGAAAGGTTTTGAAGAAAGGTGATGCTGAACTGTATTACCAAAGATTTTATGGTTCGGTTCTCTTGCGCTCTTCGTCATTATTGAAAAACAAGTACACAGACAGGGTAAGCAAAGTTGTCATGATGTATCTTGGAGATAAAATCTTGTCCTTTTCCAAATTTGTTTCTGTGAAGACCCCGTTGAAACGTTCTACCCGTCGAGTGTCAATAAAGGATTGCGAACGAGGCCCTCTGAACTATTTGACTGGCTATGTCATCAGAAGTTTATTTCAAAAATGTAGAAAACGAGTAGCGAAACAACAAAACTCTCCAGAAACGGAAGAATTTATTGCTTTACTCAATTCACTGCACATTGACAAAGAAATAGCGACGAGCAATGAATACACGTTTATCAAAGATAAAGACAGGGGTGGACTCTGGTACCCGAAAGAGTATTTAGTTAAAATATTGTTTACCACAGAAATGGAGTTTAGACTTGCCACAGAGAGTGATGAACTTTGCCATAAAGTCAACTGTAACCAGATTGTGGAAAAACTTTTAAAAGACTCTCTTCTGAGGTCCTACTGGACAATGCTAGTTGACGAATGTAGCATGAGGATAAGTACACAGAGAGCAATGATTTTTCTGGGAGAGCTCCTTGGACTGTATCTTAAAGTACGTACTTTTTCATATTCTAAGGATGTTTTACAAAAATATAAATTAGAAAAAAAGGCAAGCAAGAAGAAGGCACTAAGAAAGGAAATGAAGGGGAAAGAAAGGTGCAAGGACACAAGTTAAATCTTGTCAAGTTTTATTTTATTGTGCTTGACTAAAATAATATTAACTGTAATTTCTCCTCTGGATAACTACCAAACATAATGACATGTATGTACATAACATGTATTATAATTTTCTGTTTCTATAAACTTTACATTACTGTTCATCTATCACTTACCAGTTTTGTGTCATAGTCCTTTAAGCAGAATTTACTGTATTTATAATTATTATAAAATCTATAATATTAAATAATACAAGATTTGTATAACAACATTTCTATGATTTAGCTGTGTTATTTTATATTCAATAGTTTATTCTACAGTACACATATATAAGCATGTAATTTGTTACGTACATGCATCAATGCATAGTCCCTAATATTTTCTGTTTAATCAAGTCAATATACAGTACATGTATGGATGCATTTGCATTTTGCGCTGTGCATGTACTTGCTCCCAGTTGTTAAATACAAGTCTTGAATGTTTTTTCCCCCGACTTTTACCAAGGTTGAGAACTACAGTATTGCAGACTTGTTACAAGTTATTCCACTAGTCTAATATTACTTGCATGTAGGGCTTTCAAAATGTATGTAACCTGGAGTTCCCGGGTACCCTAACACCCTAACAATGCAGGTTATTTTGTGTTTTTAAATAGACAATACTCACCTTCTTTCTCCATATTGTGTTTAACAAATACCTACATTTTCCTAGTCAGTGCTAACTTTAAAAGATTTTGAAAGCCCTACTGTAGGCATGGATTTTCAATGTCTTATATAAACAAGTTACTACAAAACACACTTGTAGCAGCTTGATGATACAACCTGTTTTGAGGGGTGTTGGTGGCACAGTGGTTAGCGCACGTGCCTTTCACCTCTGCAACCCGGGTTCAATTCCTGCTTTCAGCAGTTATCTGATTAAAATTTCACCTTGGCCACATGTGAGAAGAGTGCTTCCAGTTTGACTCTACCAAAATCGCAGGTTTCCTCCGGGTACTCCGGTTTCCTCCTGTAGAAACACTGGACCAATGAGGGATGGCCCTTACTGGACCTCTAGGGAGAACAGTTAGGTATTAACTGATAGAGCTGTCCAGTATAAATAAGATTAGTGTAGTGTAGCAAATAATAGAAATAATAGGCTTAGAATGTGGGCTCTGTCACGTGACAGGAGTCTTATTTTGCCCTTAAAAATCCACTATTTTCAATTTTGCAAGAGTTAGGAAGAGGGTCATGTCAGTGCAGCTTTTTTGTCCTCCCAAAAAAATAATTTGAAAAATATTTAAACCATAGTCCACTCCACATGGTCACTAACGACTGCCATGTTAAAAACTGTCAAAAGTCCTGGGGTGATTTCTTTTTGCCCTTATAAATCAGCCATTTTGACTCTATAGTGGGTCACTTTTTTGACTGACAAGAGATAGAAGCCTGCATTCTAGGTCTATTACATGTATTCCTATGACCCTGACCTATCTTTCAACATTTTTTCCCATTTAATAAGCTGGAATGGATTTATTTAGGGATGGACAATTTTTTTAAGTGATAGTTGAGCCATTTTATTAGGACATTTAACTGTATATGGACCTATTCTGACATGCCAAATAGACTCTTCTTTGACTTTCTTGCTCTTAAGGGAGTATCATCTACCTCAGCTTCTATCTTCCGTTTGTTGGAATGCCGTCCAGCAACATTACCTTGAACAGCAGGCAGAATCTTCCTTTGAATGGAGAGGGCATTAGTGTTGTAGCCAAACTCAAATAAATTAGGGTTGTCTGACCTGCCACCAATTCCTCGTTGATAACCAAAGTACTCTTCAACAACATCTTGGCAAAACCTTTCTGTTAAAACATACTCAAATCCTTCATGCAACAAGAACTTCACCACTTCAATCATCGAGTGTGATGTCATCTTGAGACCTTCATATGTTTGCCAAGATATGAACATTCTTGCTTGTTGCTTTGGTGAAAATGACTTGCCTCGTCCTGCAATACTGCTTTTCCAGCTTTCAAAATAAGGTAAAAATACTTCAGTTAACCATAATAATCGTTCATCATTAGAATGTTGATATGGTTTGACATCATCATTCTTCTTGCGCTTGTGCTCTGTAATTGAGCGTACATTTGCACAATCGAAAAATTTATTCATCATTGCACAAAGCACAGCAGTTTCACTTGTTTCTTCTGGCATAAGGTGTTGAAGAGCAGTTGATACAGTGTTGCTCAATACTTGAACTGCAAGCCTGACACGCATGACAAAGTAGGAGGTGAGCAAAATGTGATCAGCTGTAAGCCTTGGTGCCAGATGAAGCCCATCATCCAAATCCAATCTGAACATATTAGCAATATGCTCCCAAAGTAAACTCTTTCCATTGTTCCACAGATTGCGAGTATGGCGTCCACTACCGGAGTGATAAAGGCAATTTCGACAAGTCTTCATAAGATGGGGTGCATCTGAGAAGAAGTAGACGTTGCGATGGGGTTTGAAAATGTTTACAGTCTTGTAAACAATGGAGCTATCAGCAGGGTCATTCTGTAAATCTTTGTGCATTCTAAAGAACTTCCTGTTACTGGTGGCACCATCTGCAGTTGCCGAGATAACCCATAGATTGCAAGTGTATTCCAGAATGCTGACAGCTCTCCAGAATAGTGGCATTAGTTGATGGGCGGTGACATCATGAGTGGCAAAGAAAGAGAGGCAGAACTTTAAATCAGTTGCCAACCCCCTGATGTAAAAAACCAAAGCATAAGAAGCCAATTCATCTACATTATTTAATGTAGCATAGTTGACATCTGGATCACCTAGGTCTACAAAGCCAATCAATTCATTAGTTTGCTTATCAAAGACCAGGTTACTTTGTATTTTCATTTCATCGAAAAGTAAAGCAACGTATCGTTGAATGTCAAAGTGCTGGCTTGTCAATGACATAAGCTCCTCAATGACATCCTTGTTAAAACCTGCTTTTGGCTTGATGACATTCTTGTAGTCTCTTAAACGTCGTCTGCTAGGTAACTTCAAAACTTTGCCCAGCTCATCATAGGCAGATGGTGACTTTAAGGCAAGCGACAGGCAATATCGTATCATAGTTGGATGCCATCTCATTTGCCTTGCATCTCCACAGCCCATGGCCTTTTGCTGCTGTTGCCAAAACAATTTCATTAGTGGAGAACCCTCAAAGTTTGTTCCTGACAGGATTGAAAGGAGATCGGAGTGAAGTTGGTGATTTACTGAAATGCTATTCTGTGTTATTGTGGCTTCCATTTTTTCCAGTTTCTTTTTAAGGTCTTGGCACTCCAGTCTCTTTGCTTTGACTGTAATGGCAAGTCGCTCTTGAGATGTAGCAGTGAGAGGTGCAGAGTTTTTAACAGGCTCAAGAGGAGTCCTTGATGCTCTTAAAAGGGATCTGCTTTTCTTGTCATCTGCTTCTTTGCAACAGCAACATCTGGGTGTTTCACAGATGACCAGACACTCCTCATGCCTCTTAAAAACTGTTACAAGTGGTGCAGGAGACACATCATGGTCAAGGGGATCAACTATCTGCTGAACAGAGTGTCGCATAAATTGAGCCTTACCAGACACTGGATCTTCTATGGCAGTCTCTTCTACAACATCTAAACCTGCACAGACTTTGTATTTCACGACAGCTGACAAAAGTGGGTATGCTCTTGTAAATCTTACAGAACGTTTGTTCTCCGTGTAAATAGGATGATCATCAGGGATGAACCATCCATAAACAGAAATGCTAAAACCAAGACTGCAGTCGACAATGACTTGAAATTTTGCAACATGATGGACACTATCAAACCAACTGAATACTATATTGCCCTCACCTGAACTGACAGTCCATCCAACCAATTTGAGTGAACTAACGTGTGCTTTGAATTCGTCGAGGTTCTTGAACAAAGGATTGCTAACTTTGAAGGTTTCTCGCTCATCTGAAGCTGAAGAAGGCTCACCCTCTTGACCACTACTACTTGGCAAGTCAATTTCCCTGACCCTGCTTGCCCTCGCTCTCGAAGACGTCGTCGAATGGCTTTGGTGGCTTTTTTGAGGTAAATAAAGAGTAGGTAACGCTCCAACTTTAAGCCTCTTCCTAGCTTCGTCTATGATAGATGAATAGTAAGCACTAAATAAACGCGTGGGTCATATTAAAACCGTAGTAAACAAATCAATTATGCATCAACTGACAAGGCAAGATATGAACGAAAGTTTGACAAAAGAACATTAATTGTAACTTACTGACTTCAATATCATCAGGGTTGAAATGTCGTTCGCAGATGTGGAGTTTTCCTTCCTTTATTTGCCTGCGCAACTCTTTGTCAATCACCCTATCTCGAGTAATAATCGAAATCAATTTCTTCTTCCATTCAGCCTTGGTTGGGTCTAAGCCTGAGCTGGGAGCGATGGCAAATAAGCTGATTCCTTTGTGTTTTTTCCTTCTTGATACAGAGCAACCGAATATAGAGCAATTTGCTCCTGGCATACTCTGATAAGAAAACTATTTTCTTTGAAAAACGATACAAAAGACACTGAATTTAATAATAGTTACACGCTTAATTGCACTTTTAATTTTAGAACTTGAAACCAATATGGCGAAGCCATCGAAGCGTGCCCCTAATAAACACCTGGACGCGGGTTAAAATTGCACAATAACCTCTTCTTTTGATCCGTGCCGCGTTTCCAGACACTGTTATCCAGGGACTATGTTGCAGATGACGATTCTTTAATCGCGCATGGACCAGATGATGCTATTGGTATAGACGCCGATAATCACTTGGTACTCGGGTGCTTTTCCCTCTACCATTGTAGTATGACCGTCGAATATTCGTGGTTTATAAACGGGAAACCAATTAAAGAAGGTAGAAAGGCTTCCATTGTATTCGTGGATCAACCAGGTCAGTACCAGTGTGTCGTAAAAGTGAACGGCAACGTTGAAAAATCAGCAACCATAAACGTTGTTGAGGTTGGTGATGATGATCAGCTTGCGCCCAGTAACGATCATGGCGATGCCGGTGGCACCGATGACGTAGAAGAAGGTAGAACAACACAAGAAAATAGCGGTAAGCACACACTGCTGTACACTTGCGGCAATATTTTTGTCAAATTAGGTCACTAATCATCATAAACGTGTATAAATGTTCTTTCTTCTTTTCTTTGTCTTTTCCTTGCTTGGGAAGTTTTTCAAGTTGAGCCACGCACCATAACCAAAGGAGAAGTTGTTGGCCAAGGACAGTTTGGCACAGTTTTCAAGGGTGTGTGGAGAGGAACTGAGATTGCTATCAAATCAATCATTCTGCCCCCAGAGTACCTGAATAGGTCGTACGAAGATACAAAAGAGTTGCAGATCTGTAGGTAAGACCATGCATCCAAATACGACATACCCAATATCGTTATCGCGTAGTTATACGTAAACGCAACATCTGATGTATTTTGTTTAATGGTTGCCTATCAGCCGAGCATCTCATAGCCTTTTGTTATTGCTCGTATATTTTCAATCGTACACAGTGTTTACTGCAGGAGTAATGAATGAATGGCTTGTTACGTATACATACCAACCATGCAACGTTGATGTTGTGCTGTCAGCTGTGACTTATACTTTGTGCTTCCTATTCTCTAAACACTGCTTCCCGACTTTATAGACAGCATTGTGCATGTTAGGTCCACTGATTGTATGCAGACGAGCTACTCAGTTTACGGCACACGCAGGCCTTTTAACAGAGGCTTTGGAAACCAAGTATAGAGCACCAATTAAACTCTTGTACATGATATATAGTTGTTTTTCCCGTTACATTTACACGTAAGTTTATCAAAGTATAACTAATGAATGCATGATTGTTACAGCATTGTTCTTCCAACACTGTAGCAATAATTTGCAGTAAAGACCTACCTAATATGAACGAGTTTTCTGATAGGCTATAAGTAACCAATCACATTGTTGATTATCAATTCGTTCCCATTCTCCTTACTGATTGGGGTTATAATTTGTAAACCAGATTGAAAACAAAGAAAAATTTTATCGATAGTGTTAATAGTGAACGCAATGTTCTATCAATGTTCTCATGTTTTATCAACCGTCAACAACCGTTATCTATAGACCTATCGCGAAATAGACGAATGCCGCATGGGGAAGTGGGTTCGCGCGTGATTTTTGATTGATATAACAATACATCTGTCAAGATTCGCTTGCAATTCCCGCGATGTGCGGTAAAATGGGTGAAATCGCGGGATTCGGTGTATTTCGTGATAAGTGTATTTATAATTTTAAAAAATGGTTCATTTTCTATTAGGTATAAAATACTCCGTTATCGCCTTGTAAGAAAATACCCCTTTTGCTTTATTAAACAGTACACGCTGAACAATATTGTTGAAATAATGAAAAATTGAATTATAATTTCGGCTTAATTTTAGCCTGTGATAACCGGTCTGTTGCGCCAGTGTTATTTATGCAGCCATTTGTACCATTATAGTATTTTTCTATTAAATAAACTTCCTAATCTGTTACTGCTGATGGGCTACTGCAGAAATGGTGACAGTCTCTGGCTGGTTTCCCCTTATATCAAAGGTAGCGATTTGGAGAAACTCATATTTTGTCAACCTTCGCCGTTCCAGGTAATATTATACACTTAGACCCCGTTTAGACGATGCCGGTACAATTTGAAAACGGAACAAAATCAGATGCCGTTTAGGCCTTGCGTTTACACGATACCGGCACAAAAATAACATGAAATGTTATGCTGTATTTGCATACCGGCATGATTTTGTTCCATTTTCAAAATGTACCGGCATCGTGTAAACGGGGTCTTAATGTCTGCTCCCGAGGGAAACAGTTAATTTTGTTTTCCCGAGAGTCTTGATGTTTCCCAAGACTCGAGGGAAAACAAAAACTAACTGTTTGCCCGAGGGAGCAGACATTAAGTGCTTTGTTATACAGCTTGAGTTTCGCTGAATAATTTCGACGTTTATCAAGGGCAAGGGAAAGTACACAAAAGACAAACTGAACGACTTATTAAAACATTTCGCCTGGCTCCGTAATTTCACTTCAACCAAACAAATATAAGTCTTAGCACGAAAGAACAGCAGTACATTTCCCAAGTTAATCTTCGCACATGCTTTGAAGACGAATAAATATTATTTTCTTCGTACCAAACAAGCTTTTGTTTATAGGATACCGCGAAGGGTCCGTCAAAGATCTAGCGGGCAACTTATTGACCGAACAGTCAATAAGTTCTCAATTGTTGCCCCTTCAGTAAACATTGAAATTTATCTAAGGTCATGTGACCATAAACCAACCAATGACAATCATCGTTGTATACAGCGAAACTCTAGCTATATCTAACAAAAAAGTTATTAACTCCCTACGCAGAAGTTCTCTGTTTCGGAAGTCGGAGATTTCGGGGATCGTTGGAGATGTGTCGGAATCGTCACCTGCATGCATAAGGAGTGCGGGTGGAAAGCGGAAAAGAAAGAGAGAAAAAGGACCCCTGACAGATTTCTGTCTCAATATTGCGGCATCAGGGGGCCGGGGTTTTGATCATATTTTGAACGTGTGTGGACAAATTAGGGAAGTTTGTTGTTTCAATGTGAGATACACGTTGGGATGTGAGCGCGTTATTCTCTGGTTGTAGACATGCATTGCATGGCTTAGTTATCCGTAAAAATAAGTCATGCAAGAAATTAAACGACTTCTCGTGTAATTAAGAAATTACCTTTCCGAAATTTGGCATAACCGATGTAACGTTATTTTAATACTTATTTCCCCTTTCACCCGCACTACTTAGTTTAGCTGACGATTCCGACACATCTCCAACAAATCCAGAAATCTCAGATCTTCGAAAGAACTCTGCTGAGGAGAGTTGTTGAGATATTTTAAATGCCATATCATAAGTATAAAACACTAACAAATATAATCCAAGATTGGGTGTAAAACGTTATCTTTATATGCTAGGTTTCCAAAGACGCAAAACCATACATTCTCCGTCAGGTGGCAAGTGGATGTAGTTATCTTCACGCGGAACAGATCGTCCATCAAGACCTCAAACCGGCTAATATCTTGGTAAGTTAAAACGCGAATTAATTATCATGTGGCAACCTCAGTCGAATGGCGAAGGCAGAAAAAGTTCTTGTACACTACACAAGAATAGCGTTGAGGACGTAAGATGGGCTCGATGCCCCAATCGTCCCGATCGCCTGAATCCATCCATTCAAATAGGGTGATTAGAAATATCTCTAGTTCTGATTGGAGAAATCTGGGCAACCGGGGCGATCGAGACGATCGTATGGAAACTAGGCTTTAGGGGGTGTTTGCATGAGGCCAGCCCGAACTCAGGCCGAACTGATTTTGAGTCGGTTGTAGTGTTTTTATTATAGGTCGTTTTCATGAGTCCGGCCTGAGATTCAGTTCACACCGGCATAATCTCAGGTCGCCTGCCAGTGCTAGATGGCCGAACTGAAGCACTTGGTCAAACTCAATACGTTGTTTTAAATGAGATTGGTGTCAAATCCACATAAAATAATGATTCTCCGGTGGTCACGAGCTCTAAGGCAATTGACACAAATCTTGAAGTAACAGCGAAACCAAGCCTATATTGTTTCAAGGCCGGCCTCATGCATGTAAACAAAAGCCGAAATGCAAAACTCAGACTGGTCTGAGTTTCAGGCCGGCCTCATGTAAACACCCACTTACATTGGTTTCTTAAATTCTGTCATACCACAAGTAATAATCTTTGTTCTCAAAATCATTAATAATTCATAAGATGAAAACAAAGGAGGTCTTAATTAGCATAGAATTTTACCAACTTTCAGCCTGATTTTTTCATAAAATACTGATTTGTTTGAGAAGTAGATCAAACACTCGAAAGAGTGTTCCACCAACAACTTCTCAGTGTCTGGATATCGGATGAAACACTCTTCCTCGTGTTTGATTTATTATATTTCCAGTAGCTGACATACCTAATCCAGTGCAATTTATTACATGTTATACAACGTACATCCCGCATCAACCATATTATTTGGATTAAACTAGGAGCACTACTCGCAACAAGATCATTAGTAAATATTGTATTTTGATTGCATGGTTAATATTTTATGTTTTAATTTATAACAAGGTTGAAAAGAGAACGTATCACACCGTCATTTGCGATTTCGGGGTCAGTGCGTTCACCGCTACGGCAATAACTAAGAATACAGCCAATGCAGGAACAATTATGTACCAGCATAAGGAGTCAATTCTAGGGAAAAGAGCGGAACCGTACATGGACGTGTACGCCATTGGGTGCATAATCTTGGAGACGTACACATGCAGACGTGTTTGGACAAACGTAATAAATCCTGGGCATCTGATTGCAAAGATTATAATAAACGAGTATCCAGAAACAGATGATCTCAATCAAGATCTCCCTGTGAAGAAAATTGTTGATGAATGCTTCAAAGAACCAGACGAAAGGGTAACAATGCGTGATGTAATGCTATCTCTAGATGCCCTGGTTGATAAGGATAAATATTAGTCTTGTTCAGTTGTTCACCATACACACAGGGAGACCACGTCACAATATTAGTGGACGCGCCGAAGTCTATGAGATTGAACTCGGGGAAGAGAAATATATATAAGAAGGGAAGAAACAATATTTTGACAACCGAAAATTCTGGGCCGTATTTTGCTGGGATGTTTGTTCGAGAGCGATTTATATGACTTTGGGCAATCAAGGATAACTAAAATTTTAGGTATTGTTAAAATATTTTGTTTCTGAAACAAACAACGACTCGAAATATTAGAGATTTCTTTGACGGCGGTGGACACTTGGAACTTCGGAGTCCATCGGTATTTACTCGTACAATTCCAAAAGATCTTCGGATAACTATTGTGTTTTATTATAAACCTTTTGATAAACCTCAAATCTCTTAATCGACGACTACAGGAAGACTGACGTTGCAGCGAACGTAACAATGAACAAGTGTAATTCATCAATCGGTCAGTACTTATAATCTACCTTTATTAATCTCAAAGTTTATATCAGTCGTCAGTGTCTATCAGTTTATCATGATGACACAGGAATTTCCTAATTCGCTTATTTGTTGGTTTTCTTAAAACAATTTAGGCTGTTTAATATATCGGTTAAACAAGGTGAAGTCACTGAGGCCGTACTTCTTAGCCGTTGTGTCGCCATCACTGCATGATCTCTAAAAAAGACTGGATCGAGTAACCTATATGCCGGGGCCACGCAAAAAAGTGTAGTTAATTAAAAGGTGGTGGCCATCTTGGAGGGACCACTTTGTGGGACTTGCAATAGGGTTTTAATATAGCAGAAGTAGAGTTCTCACGTATTTGGTAAATTTTCCGTTCACACCGCGAACTCATTCCAAATATCCAAAGAAATTCCAAGGTATTTGGACTAAAAAATTGCATGGTCCCTCCAAGATGGTCGCCGCATATATAATGAGCTACATTTATGCGAATCGGGTGGTCGATGCGGTCTTTTTTAGAGATCAGTGGTCGCAATTAGAATACCCCCAGCATCGTTTTCGAAATAGTATCCCAGCACAATACAGCACATTATTAGCCGACAGAGTCCGTTTTCTTTGATCTACGGTATATATATATATATATATATATATATATATATATATATATATATATATATATATATATATAGATATATAGATAGATTTTCGCTTACCTCAAAAGTCTGCAACAGGCTGTTTCATCTAAAAAATAATCTGCCTGAAGATTCTTTTTTAGATGAAACAGCCTGTTGCAGACTTTTGAGGTAAGCGAAAATCTATATTTGCTCTAACTATATGTTATCGAGCACTCTGCGTTTCGTAGACCAAAACCCACATGTATATATATATATATATATATATATATATATATATATATATAATCCAAATGGTGTAATAAAAGTAGTGTGCTGCGTAGGCAGTGTTGAAACAACAATCGAAATATGGTATAGTAGGTTAATACTGCCGAAACGGAGAACGTAAGTGGTCTAACGTTTTGAGCGAAGGCCCTTCGCTCGAAACGTTAGACCACTTACGTTCTCTGTTTCGGCAGTATTAACCTACTATACTATATATATATATATATATATATTATATATATATCACGAATATACCGAAAATCGGTGCTATAACCTATATACGGTACTGTTACACCCTCGGTTTTATAAACAACAAATTGACTTTGGTCGGTTCAGTCAATAACCCTTACATATATCAACCGGTGTTTGAGTATTGTTTCTCCCCTTTTCATTCTTTGCTCTTGCCAACAAACTCCAGAGCCAGCGATCCTTTTAGCCACTGCATTGCCTCTCTATCGTTTCCAGAATTCCGCACGTTCAATATTCTTGTAAATTGTGGTGTGGGATCCCTGTATATATATATATATATATATATATATTATATAGACAATTTACCAATATTATTGTTCGTAGTTCATCATTCATGGAACAAAAACAAAACCTACGAAAAGAAGGTTACGAAACATTTATTATTAATTTCTTTGCATGATTTGAAACAAAAGGTACGGGTAGCGTACATGTATCACAGCTGAACCCGTTGGAAGATAATTAGCCTAAGGGGGCGGTTATATGGAGGCGAGCCAGCCCGGGTACCCGATCTAGCCCACTTTGCCGAGATGATTTTTCATTGTGTTTGCATGAGAAGGGCTAGCTCGCCTAGCCGGGCTGGCTTGCTTGTTTGTTTGTTTGTTGTGCTAATTGCGTAATTTATCAGTTCTGGTAAGACACAAAGTCTCATTGTATTAAATATGAACTGTACATGAACAAGCAGAACTTGTGAATTGTTAATATGTCGAAAAAAGCTGATAAGAACAAATTTTGTCGCGTGTACGAAGCTTTTAGTGGCAGCCTGGGTAGGCAAACCAAACTGGCCAATCGTGTTTACAGGGGAACATGGCGAGAAATCGAGGACACTATGGCGGAATCAGACGGTCAAGCAGGTTCACAAAAACTAAATTCAAGATGGCGTATTGTAATAGATTTGATAGGGGAAAATTGATAATATACATTTTCAAGTACATGCGTTTGAAAATTCCAACATGTGTACGTCTAAGACATCGGCAAATTATGCAAGTATTAACCACAGCAAATTTTGTAACAACTCGTCTAGCCTAAACGAGTTCCCTAGACGCTTATATTTATCTCTTACCTCTGTATATTGGCGTCTGTTAAATTCCTTACGATTTGTTGAAGTGCGCTTTTCTCAGCGACGATTTTGCCTAGATATGGTCGGTCTGTCTCACATGTGCACGTCTGAATACATTGATCGAGAACGATACTTTGTTTTGCCAAACTTTTAAAAACATTTCTACATCTAAGAACAGGTTCCCGAATGGCTTGAAATATACAGTTTTAGAGCTGAAATTTAATCCACCAAGATGATTATCAAAGTTAGCGTAAACAATCCAAATTTTGCTTGATAACTTTGGGTTCTCGTACGCCATTATAAAAGCACTGTTGCTAGGGGTTCCCATGATCTTTACCGCGGTATTGTTTACAATGTTTAGACTGTGGATTCAGAAATAATAACGAAATTTATGCGGCAACTATTGTGGCATTCTGTGATTGTGGGTTTGAGTGTACAGGCTTGTCTAGACGATTAAACCCTTTATAATTTGATATTTGGGTAAGAAGTGGCTCAATAAGACATTTTCGAACCCAATCAGTTCAATTAACCTAATATTTTTTTTAAAAAGTTGTTAATTGATAAATTGTATAAATGAAACTATTTGGTATAAACTATATTCATCGATGTACCTAATCGTCTGCAGAAATTCACCAGGTGGATGTACATATCCTTAGACTGACGAAGACTGGCAGCGCCTGAGGTACCAAAAGACCTTACTATTTCGTTATCCATCATTTGACGGAAATTTACCGATATGTAGTCGGGCACGGGAAGATAAAGGTGGTGATGTTCGGCCAGGGAAAAGAGATCGCCGTCTTGTAGATCAAAGCCTTGCTGTGAAAATCCTGGAAACAGTTGACAGTACGTGAGTGTCTTCGAGAGAAGTAAATCATGTATATCACCTGTATATCAGACAGTGACATCAAGGACGTCATAATCATACAAGTTCTACTATTGGGCCTAATGAAAACTGTAAAACGAGACCTAATTTAATCAGTTGTCGCATATTCAACTGTGTCACCAGTTTATTGACGAAAAATGAAACTATTCCTCAAAGTAACAGAATTATTGGTTCTTACAAACAAAGTAGTCAAATACATGATTCTGACCACCTGCAATATTAAGCCTGTTAACAACGTAACAGACGTTACCTTGTCGTTCAGGAAATAGGAAATTGTCTTCAGGAACACCGGGTGGACACAGTCGATCCTTCTGTTTACGTATGCTGTATGCATTGTACTCTTGCATAAATTCTGTTAGCTCCTTTTGCAAAATTGGCATAAAAATGTAATAAAGGCATGCCCTAAAAAACAGGAGATCGGAACTGTTACCAATATCTGTTTAATAAGCCTTCCCACCCCTAAAAAAATATTCCATACACGCTCCTTCAGATAAATAATAAAAATATAATATACAATGCATGGTTGAGCGTGATAGCTTGTCTTGTGTTATCAACACCGAGGTAAGTGTTATCTGCCGAAGCCGAACGCTGAGGCGGATAATACAAACCGAGGCTTGATAACACAAGCTATCATACGAAAACCGAATTCAATAATTGTTTTATTATACAATTATAAATATGTAGAAGCCTTTAGAAAGTTTTATACAAAGTTAGATAAAAATATTAAATCCATACCGTCTTCAGTTTGGGGTTCGCTTACTTTTTTCTCTTTCAAACATACTTTTTACTTTCAAATACTGCTTTAAATTCTAACAGCTGTACGTGTAGCTCGCTTGGTTGTTCTTTGTGGTTTTGGCGTCAACAAAACGTAGATTAATCCGCTTTTGATCTTTACTCCTAAGGACGGCCGCCATGGCCAGCTCGTCATAGCTACAGACAGCTACAGAATAGTGTTTTTCAAGCATCGCAGTGCTTTTCACGCAATCTGATTGGTTCCTCAGCTCTAGCTTGGGATATCCTGCGTTAGTATAATTTCATAGTGGAAAAGAGGCTTTCCGATCCAGCTTTTTGATTGGTCCGCTGAGCGGTGAATCTGAGGTAATAGTCACCGCCTATAGCGTGGTGACTATTGCATCACAAGAAGTTGTTCTTCAAGTAGTTTTGGAAAAGAGACTGGTACTTATTCAACACTGCACTGACTTTACTCGTTTCAGTCTCCCCTCGGAGTTGTCATTTTGAAGTATGCGATTTTAGAATTTGTCGATTCATTGAACTGTTGATTTTTCAGGTTTTCAAAATGGGGTTTGTAGTTTTTGAGACAAACAAAAGAGCATAATACTGAAAACATTTATCACTGAGATGTTGTACATATCAAATATCGTAAAAACAAAACTTTACAAAGGTAAGGAAGTATATTTTCTATTATTCTTCGTATTTTTTGTATGTTTTGGCTAGGTTTTGGTCGTAGCGATCTTTTCGAAAACTTCGTCGAGTGAAGAACATATTGAACATAAATTAAGTGCAAAAAAGCAGTAACAGAGGATCCAAAACACCAGAATGAAAGTCTTTTTAGCATATATTTGAATGTATATACAAGTTCAATTCCAAAGTACGATGTTGTTTACTCTTTTTTTGAAATTATTTACTGACAAAGACTGTGGTTTGCAAACATCGTCTGTGAATAAACAGAATCACCACTGTTAAAATTAAAGCAGTTGTTTAAAAGTTTTTGTTTCAACGTTATTGTTTTTTTACCAACCTCTGAAATTATTCTAAAACAATTATTCTCGGCATAGACAATCCAGAAGTCTTCTGGATTGTCTATGGTCTCGGTGACTATCGGCGTATTTACCGATAGTCACCTTGACTTCGGTGACTAATTGTTAACTATTCACCTGCGGGCAAAACAAAATGGTGACCAGTTTTGCTTTGTTCATCGAAGCAGGAGATTTTGTTTAGAACAAGGCTGATGTGGTAGAATAACGAGAAAAGTCAACAAAATTAAGTAGAAGAGTGTCCACAAGTGTGTTTCTTTACACTTTTCTAGCCAATACTTATTGTTATGCAATACTGATATACAATCTCGACTGTGATTGGCTAAAAACCCACAGACAATTCTTGATGTCTTGCAATCTACAAAATAATTAACAATTATTCACCGAAGTGGATGGAGGTGAATAGTGCTGGATATTTACAACTTTTGAATTTATTAATTTATATGGCACAAGTTACTACTGTTGAAATCGTGTGTTCTCATAGGCTGAGACGCGTCACGTGCCAGTTGATTATTTACAGCTTTTGGCAGACAAAGTTTTTGAATCTAGGGTCTCTGAAATGGCATTTCCTGCACTTTGAGGGCACTTTTGAGCAAAATCTAATCACTCACACTCCGATTCAAAATCTGTTGAAGTGGGCAGATTATTTGAACAAATTCATAACTGCATTCATTCCATTCCACATAGCCTGCGCGCAGACATTTTACCCAATCTCCGCGGATTGGGTAAAAAGTCAGTGCACACGGCACATGCTAATAAGGGCACTTCTTGCCAAATTTTTTTTGGGGTAAATACTCCCTACCCCCCGTCCCTGCGTATGGGTGTCAAAGCATCCCCCACTCCCCAAGAGAAGATTTTCAGTGTAAGACTCAAGACTGTCAAACAAAGTGGCGGGCCCTGAAGGTGCGACAAACCAGTGTAGAAGGGTCTGGAGAAATGGTCCCACAGGAAATTTTGATTTTCTAATGCTCTGAAACGCTATTTCCTGCATTTTGAGGGCAGTTATAACCATCAGAAAAGGGGGTTCTATGGAACCTACGGATCTCGTCACAAAATGCTCGGGGCCCCTAATTCATTCCTTTTGTTCGGGGCCCGTGGGGTTTACCCACCCTTCCCAATAGGTAGTTGCGCCACTGGCCTATGGCTATTACAAGACGTACACACCTGTGTATGACATTGTCCTTTTGCCAGTGTCCCTCTCGTTCTAGGTCCTGCAAGAGGGAAAAAAATAAATGTATATATATATATATATACAACACGGCGAGACCACATCTTTGGGTTGTTTTATCATGTTAATATATACGTATTTTAATACGGCATATAAGCGTGCAACTTTACATGTGCAGAACTCAATGCAAATTAAGTTTAACAATTTTAAACAGATTTTTCAAATTTTACGATTCCAGATTTCAAACATTTTTACTTAAACCTACACCGAAAACATATCACAAAAAAACATATCACGAAGAACCAAAAAATGGCCAAAAAACGTTTGACCTACAGAACTCAAACGTTTTTGTTCTTGATGTTGCTGTGACAAGCATGGTGACAAGCGGGAATTAACACCTATTAGAAAATGGTTGCACCCACTCAGCCAATCCTGATCGAGTATTTGAACGCTCTATATTCCATAGTGTTTTGATTCATCAAGATTAGACATACAATCACAGTAAAACTAGATATTTGAATTTACATACAAAAGGTCTTAACCAATAAAAAGCGACCTATGTTAGCATTTAAGGAAGGTTTAAGTTTAGCAATAAGCAAACTTTCACGTAAAAGAAGTTCAGATTCAAAAGAACAAGAGTTAATAATTTTAAAGTCGTTGAAAGAAATGGGGTGTCCAGTGTCAAGATGGTGTGAGAGAATGCTAGTTGGAGGAGGATTTTTGCGTTTTCTTCCAGTAATAGCCGAAATGCCCATATGCTATGAGACTCGCGTGTGAATGTGCCTGATTGTTTCACCGACATACAAGGCTCCGCAGCCTTGACACGTAAATTTGTAAACAACATGCGATTTCAGACGTGTGGGAATACGATCCTTAAAGGAAACATAGTTAGAGAACCTTAGCATAGGACGAGAGGCAAAACGAATAGTGATGTGAGGAATGGCAGAAGAGAACACTTTTCGTAACTGAGTTTGCACTTGTAAAAAAACGTGAACCACAGAACCAGTGAAGGGCAACGTAAAGTAAATAAGGCGCTTGGAAACAGTAGATGATTATTTATTTATTTATTTGTTTACCATTTTATGACGTTTTGCGACGTAGGAAGTTACATCATATACGCCAGAAGGATTTGTTTGATGAAATTGCATTCAAACCATGCTTCAAACGTACATCAACAGTCAACACCACGACGGCGATGGATTTTCTGAACTCGAGTCAAAGCCGTGCTGGTGAATCACACTTGTTCTTGGCTACAAATAAACACACTTGTTGTCTTAGGATCTTATACAATTTTAGTGAGGAGAGATTATCTTGTCGAGGTAAGATATTAGTTTCTACAACTGACAACTGTGTTTCTTGGTAGGAGATTTCACGGTTGTTTTCTTTTATTTTTAGGTGGATATTGCCAATATTGGTGTGGGTTCATTTTGTTTGCGCTGATCAGCATTCTGATCAGACGTACGCTACTATCTGCGTGTGTGTATTTTTACTTATACAAATTCTGCAAAATAATCTGATGGGCTCAATGGTACATTGCTGTATAAGTTTGTTAAAGCTCTAGATTTATCAAAACATATTAAGCACTTGGGATTGCACTGACAGTAGAGCAAGAGACATGTTATTTAATATTTGCATATTAATTATGTGTATATCCTGTCACAACCCTTGCCATATCATGTCAAGCGATAAGTTATAGTAACTTGTAGTAATGTGTAAATACTCTGTCTATTGTAATTAATATTAAATTTAAGAACTTTCCAACCTCCATCGCAAACAACTCTACAGGTGGGCTCTTTTGGGTGGAGTGGGCAAACTTGGGTGGATTGTGCAAACTCATGTGCAGTGGGCAAACTCATATGCAGTGTGTAAACTTGGATGGAGTGGGTAATCTTGGGTGGAGTGGGCAATCTTGGGTGGAGTGGGTAATCTTGGGTGGAGTGGGTAATCTTGGGTGGAGTGGGCAATCTTGGGTGGAGTGGGTAATCTTGGGTGGAGTGGGAAATCTCGGGTGGAGTGGGCAAACTTGGGTGGAGTGGGCAATCTTGGGTGGAGAGGATAATCTTGGGTGGAGTGGGCAATCTTGGGTGGAGTGGCCAAGGGGGGTGTCACATTGCCGACAGACTGCACATATTTGCTTGTGAAGTAGGCTAAAGGTTTTTGTCCCATTTGAGGCAGCACTTCACTTGCGATAGTAATTTCTAGTATTAATACAGAAACGCTGATAATGCATGGTTGATTGCTCTATTAGTCGCTATTTCATATTGGATTAAGTATCCACACAAAGCCTCGGCGGAGGAGAGACTGAGAGTCATGTGTTCAGCAAGCATTAAAAGTGCACAAACAAATACATAGAACAAAGAATTTGGCGGCATTACCAGACACTTCATTTCTAATATTTTAGTTTATAACATATATCTGTAAGCTATTATACAGTACATGTGTGACGTCAAGAGGTAAAATTTCTACATCAAACAAATCTCAATACCTCAATGGTTCTGATTCCATGTTATTTGATGGGCTTTACTGTTTATATCCCTGTATATAGGTATTTTTAAGTAAACAAACATTTAACACCATCATTACATTACGTTACATTTGTAATGTTTACTACCTGGAAGAAATCCATCCAAACACCTGACCAGTGTCACCTCATTTGACTCCACCAGCATTCAATTCTCTGAAGATAAAAGTGTAGAAAATTTCCTTTACGGCTTTAGACATTTTTTGGCAAAAAGAATAAAACCAGAATTCTAAAGTAATTTACCTGATTGAGTTTCGATTTTCCATATACAATGCTGCGAATACCCGAAAGACTGTCATGATGGTTTCGTCTTAAATACACCTGACATTCTGCTATCAGAGAATTTTCAGTTCCACGATCAAATCTACAGGTAGCTGGTACCACTATATATAAACAGTTTAAGACATGTATTAATAGCCAACATGTGCTGAAGGGCTTGTACTAACAGATCATACCCACTGTCTCATGAGGTTTTTATATTGCAGAATGTAGAGATCAGAGATGGCATGCAGAGTGATGACTTAAAAATGAGAGAAAACCTTGTAAAGATAAACAAATCAAAACTTTATCAGTAGAATTACAAATTTAACAACTATAAATGATGCCTCCAAATTTCAACCATTAATACCGAGCAAAATATTTTTTGTATATTTCAGCGTTTCTACCAGGAAACTATGGGCTTGAGATTGAGATGGATAATGATCCTATTCATATTTCTAAAGCATGTGCTAGGCTTTTTACTGGAGACCAGCAGGTCCGCGGGATCTCGTAGTTTATCAGTGGCCGTTTTAAGTCATTTGTGTCTGGCTCAAAACCTCTGTCCCGCCAATTTGTGAATTAATATGCCATTATACCACAAAGATACCTATACGATAAATTTTAGGTTGTCGGGTCTTGTTGGACAACCATTTTGCAAATTATACTAATTCATGCTAATTATTAAAAATATTATAATCAATAAAAAATGGTACATAAACTGAAACAATAAATTAATTTACGGAAACTTTGTATTAATAATAATAAAACGAAAAGCAACATATCACAAATTTAAATTGACAAATCAACTGACGGCCATACAATAAAATGCAATTAAATATTAGCAAAAGGGGCCCCATGGTGCGCCACATGAGCGTGGTAATATATGTGATAACATTTCCGTTTGAAGGACAGCACTACTGCGCTTGTTTATTCGACATTTTCTACGTTAACCTTTTTCTCCTGCATCCACGAAAGTTCTTGTCATAAATATTGTAATAAGTCCAAACGCAGAATTAATTTTTATTGATTTGCGTGTTTAACAAAATGTATCTGAAATGTAAAGTGTATACGGTATCCTTTTAATTACCTCTGGTCAATCTTACGGTTTCGTAATAATATCGCGCTATAACCCACGGATCCCTATTCGTAGAATATACTCGAAGCCACATTATTCGACAAGAAAATCCATCAATAGCCCCATGGATACATAAACCATAGTGCCGGAGTTTATCATATTGATCGACGTGCCACACCCAGTTAGGACCCTGTACCAAAGGAAAACAAATTAACGATATTAGAGTTTAGCTGAAGACTCAAAAAGCGACTGTGCACCTGCATTGTTCTACTTTACCTTTGAATAGTATGCTCTTGGTCTTCCAAGTCCGGCAATTAAGCGACGTTGTCTGCATAGGCCGAGCAATTTCATCACATCGTACACTTGTAACCTATATAACGACATATAATGCAATTGTTGAAGTTAGGACGGGTGGGTATTCTTTGGTCATGGCATTGAAGCAAGGTCGTGCGTAAAACAAAAGACAGAAACTGACACAAAGCACAAAACACAATAATGAGAGTTCTCTATTTAATATATATGCGGAGAGCCGATACAAAACGCAGCATAGACAAAATCTCCCTTAGACAGCACGCCCCTTAGCCAGGACACGAACAGACTCATTTATACAACACGTTCTAAACAAGACGCTGTTTGTGTTAGACGCCAACATGAGTCATCTATACGAGTGTTTTGCGATGTGTCTGACTCTCGTATGAACAATCCTAATAAGTCACCACTAATATAAGCTGCGACTGAAATAAGTCGCAAAACACTTGGAATATAATAAAAAACACTAATCAAGGAATATTTGACGGGCGTTCGTTTGACCTCTTCCCAAAGTTCGAAAAAGAATGACAATGTAATCAGTACGTGACAGACACAAATATTAAGACGGTCGTATACACTGACGTGATATAAAATGTTTCATAGCACATTAGTCATTACCATATGTTCTTTTACACACACACACACACACATACACATACACACATACATACATACATACATATATATGTACACATATATATATATATATATATATATATATATATATATATATATATATATATATATATATATATATATTCGCTTACCTCAAAAGTCTGCTACAGGCTGTTTCATCTAAAAATCTGCCTGAAGATTCTTTTTTAGATGAAACAGCCTGTAGCAGACTTTTGAGGTAAGCGAAAATCTATATTTGCTCTAACTATATGTTATCGAGCACTCTTTGCGTTTCGTAGACCAAAACCCACACGTATATATATATATATATATATATATATATATATATATATATATATATATATATATATACATATATATATACATATACAATATACAGTCAAAGACTTGATGTGGGATATACCACACTGCATAAATTATAAACCATCAAGATTTTGGACCACACAAAGATTGGGGATGTGTTGACCATTGTCTTGCGTACATTCGAAGTCGAAAAACATCAAGTTTTGCTCTCGCTCGACAGTATCGTCGACGTCATTGTCCACCGCTACATCGTCATCGAGGAACTCGCTAGTGGTGTTGTCTCGGACAGCTCGGGGTTTTCTTTTTTCAATGGGTTGCATATAACACTGGTGGTTCTCTGGTTTGACGTACTTGGAACATACGGTGCACCGCACTAACCCACAGTGATGGTCGTTGATACTGGCTCGGGTCACGACGCGTTGACACCTTTGGCATTTGGTGAGCGAACTACAGAGGGCTTTTTGTTGTCCAACTGCTGCTTTGTGGCGGGCGAAGCATTCGTCGCTCTTGAAAAAACGGTTACATTCTCGACAATATTTCCATTTGACGACTGGGCAGTTCTGGGTATTGCACAGCTTCCATAAGTCTCCACACGGGTGGCTGGTGATCTTGTCGTAACCTTTCTTACATTTGTGGCAGTACTGTTTCCTGGCGAGGAAAGCTGGCATACTCGTAATCACGTCATAGTGGTTGTCGTGGTGATACAAGTAAAGGTGTTTGTCAGCTTCGGGACCAAAATAAATTAGTGCGTTTAAATGTTCCTTGGAAACGACGTTAAGTTGGTATCCAGGGAGGACAGCCTGGAACTTTTGGATCTCCGGGATCCCGCAGGGACCCAGGGGGACACCAGTGGTCTCGTGGAGTTCATGAGCTAATTGAACTTGGAGAGGTCTCTCCGGTCTGCGAATATAATTATATCGTGGGTCGTTGTCCAATTTTGCCTTGGCAACGACGATCGCACGAGCACAACAAAGTTCGTCTTTGTTTTTGATCTGAATGAAACATTGTTTTTTGTCAAGGTAGCTCTGAAGATTAACTACGTTTCGTTTACGGCCGGTTCCACCTTGGGGCATTTCAACATGGACCACGTTGACGTTGACCGACTCATCCAACGTGAACTCGGTGTTAGATTGGACCACACGTTCCACAGCGGCCAGGAATTTCTCAGGGGTCAAACGATCTCGGGGTAGGAAAGGCAAAGAAATGGGACGGTCGAGTTGGTGGGAATTCAGGATAAGGCGAACTTGGTCATGAGGGGCCATATCGGCGGTTAGACGATCAAACAGGTGCTGAAAAGCGCGGTTTAGCGTTGACACAACATTTGAAACACCATGAACGTTTAACGGGTTGAACTGGATGGTATAATCCGTACCTAAAACATAGTACACTATCTTACACATTTGACCAGGTGATAAGAATTAAAAGCATGGTAAACCTCATTTCATATCACACGTCAAACGGTCAAGTGAGCGCTTAAAAGCGCTGTTTAACGTGGAAACCACACATAAGGATTAAAAAACATGGTAAACTTTAATTTATTATCACACGCCAAACGGTCAAGTAAGCGCTTAAAAGCACAGTTTAACGTGGAAACCACACGCCATGAACATTTAAATTCGTGAAAACTGAATAGTGTAATCGGTACCTGTGGTCCTGAACTTGCGAACATTCACTTGTTTCGCCGATTTGATAGTGAAGTACTCCTCGTCGGGTTTTTGGCGCTTCGGTGTAGACTCATCAATGTCGCCACGTTTTCGCTTACTGCCTTCTCCCATTTGGTTTTCGATCGATTCAGGAGAATCGAGTTGTTCCTCGTTATGGCACAGAAACTCGTCGTTGGCCCAATCTTCGTTGAACTGACGGCGTTCGTCATCGGTCCAATTGGCCATCATTTCGCTTACAACACCAGATGGCATCTCTGTCTCTCGTTGAAGATCATCAGCCATAGCATTCGTCCAAAAGACAATCCTGCTGTAAAGCAGCCCGCTTCTGCTCCTCCGTAAATACAAAAGACTGCTCCAAAAACTCCAGAGCACTCTCCGTCTCACAACTCTTGATCAATTCGACCATATCAATCTAAAAACATGAGTGGCAAAATCATAAGTATACATTCGCAAAATCATAAGTATACACTCAAGTTTCGCACGAGAATAACGCTCGAAACACAAACTTACCGTTTGAGACATCTTGATCACAGTAGAATAAAAACTTTCCAATAAAACACTTTCCAAGACACACTCCAAAAGACTTTCGACGTTACTCGTAAGAGAACAGAAATCGAATGAGACGACGCGACGCTGTACATTCTCTATGGTTACATCCTAAGATTGCCCAAACATGTTCTTTTGTTTCATTTGTTAATGAGTTTTTAATGAGTTTTTAATGAGTTTTTAATGAGTTTCCTACATGTGGCTTATGCAAATATCAGTAATTTTACCCCTTATCATCCTCAACCGTCTCTTGAATACCGTGTTAAATATTCTACACTATGCAAATATCACTGCTCCTACCTCCTACGTGTGCACTGAGCCGCCCCGTAACTAAATAATATTTCGTTTATATACCGTCACATAAAATTGTTCCTACGGTTTTTTCGAATCATCTAAAATCTTAAGTTCTTACGATTTCTTCACTTACAAACGAAGGGTTTAGCTAGCAATGATTCTAGGATGATTGAATGTTTGGGCTCTAAACCTAATATAATATTCATCATATGCTATTAATTTAAGTCTATACGAGCTCTGCCAATTCAGACACTTCGGCTGCTCAAAACTCTCTATACTCATCGAGACAAGGTTTCAGATAAAAAAATATAAAGTGCCTCTATCAATTTCTCTTTAGTTCCTTGTAAAGTATTTTGTTAAAGTTTAGTGTACGCATGCTCTGTACGTCTACGTGTCCCACAACTGTCGACTGTCAGTAGGGTACAGTGTTTAAATGAAAAGGTGATTACTATTACTTATAAAGATATAAGCCGAGTACCTTTTACGTAACTTCGGAAATCGGTCGGAGAGCTATCGCTTATGACGTATGAATACCAGGGGGGTTAGTATCAGCCAGGGGTTAGGGTTAGACCATCCTAAAGGAGTCTGAGAATGAATAAATAATAAGTCGGTATGACGTAGTGAAAACCGGGGTGTTGAGTGAGATTAGGGTTAGGGGGTCATATAGGAGCACGAGACATAATGACGTAATGAGATTAGGGTTAGAGGGTCGCAAAGGAGCATGAATAAATAATAAGTTAAATATTTAATGAGGCGGCATCCCTTTGGGGTCTGGATGGGGGTCTATTACTACTCCTATGCTGTAGTCTTCTTCTTCTGGCTGAATTTGTTTTCTCACTTACTATCACTCCTTCATACTCTTCATCACTGTCTTCCACCTCATCATCAATTAGCTCATTTAGGTATCCGCCAAAGTCTGTTTCTTTTTCTTCTGCCTCATACGCATCATCTTGATCCTTCTCCCAATTTTTCAGTTCCAACTCTTCCATACCAGCTGTGTTGGAATACTCTTTCATACTAATACAGCTATTTTGTTTGGAAAATATTTTTTGTAGCACTTTTCACTAATGCCATTTAGGGGTACTGCATTTGATCCGGCGACTATTCCATCAATGAGAGAGAACAGAGTACATCATGGTTGTATGGTTCAAAGCCTTGTATGGTCTGTACTATTTTGTCAGTGATACCCCTGTACAATCGGTATGCTTCTGCACATGCCTGCTTCTTGGCTGTCAGACTACTTTTTTGTAAAAAGGTCTGAAGCAACACTCCAATGCCTGATAGAACGCCGATGGGAATTGGGTTAGTGTTACCCTCACGGCATGTTATTGTTTAAAAGAACAATAAAACCACACACATAACGAACAAACTCTTTATTTTTCAGATATCCTTCGACTCCAGCCTCGCTTATTTTTTTGTTGCCTAGCGACACCGCTGTCAGTACTCTTCCGTACAATGCTTACGTCACTATGTCACGCACGCTACACGTGAACAGTGACCCGCGTGTTGACACGCTTTATAATCTAAATATCTTGGTATTCTACATACACCCCTCCTACAATATGTGTCGTCCCTGACACTATATAGTCCAACGTTTCACTATAGTTCGTTCACTATTCGCATTTCTGTTCTGGTTGTTTGTGGGTTGCGCAGGTCCACAAATTGCCTAAGATATGCTGACTTAAATCGCTCGATTATCTACTGCAGCTTCACAATCGATTTCGTTACTTTCGTTGGTCAAGGCATCTCCTTGGTTTTCTACTGAAGTAGTGTTTCTTAATTTCCTGAATGTATAACGGTTTGTTTTGTTTTTTTGTGATGGCAAATAGTTAAAGGATTTTTTTAAAAGTTAAAGGATTTTTTTTTTGACTGTTTGTTTTGGTTGGTTTTTAAATTTAACAAAAAGTTACCAATAAGGATTCCATTATGGAATCATTGATCCAAATCCGAGCAATATCCAGTAAACCTGGAACAACGGGATTGGTGGTGGTTGTCCATGTGTGTAGAGCACACTGACTCTTGCTGAACACCCCACAGGTTGACCATGGTTGTCGTATGTCAGTCTGGTCGGTTGTCGTCGAACTCGGTGTGAATTATTTTCTGTGTTTGCATCTTCCTCTGCTTGCGTGTGTGTTTGGTCAGATGTACCGGATGATATTTTCGTGGGAGGATTCCGATTCTGTCGCACCACTCGTTGTACCATGGTCCTCTACTTCCACTTGCGTTTGGTCTGGTTCTGTTGTCAACATTTCCTGCAACTGAAGTTCGTCTGGCCTTTGATGACATGCTTCTGTAGATGTGTTGTCTATTATCTGGTCAGGAATGAAGGGATTTCATTCTCGTCTTCACTATCTACTGGAGCTTAGATACACTTCCACTAGTCTTCCTCTTTCTTTTGGACGGAACTGATTTCAGGACTGGTTTTTCCACTGGAAGAAAGGTGCACGAAAACAACATGTTTCGATGGAGTATTCTGGCTTTCCCCTCCCCGCTCTCAGGCACGACTTCATATACGGGAATGTTCTCTCCCTTCTGTTCTCTCCCTTCTCTCCCTTCTCTCCCTTCTTCCAGGACCTCCTCTTTCTTTCAGGTTCCGAACGAGAAAGTGATCACCAGGCTGGAGGACGATACTCTTTGCTTTCTTGTCGTATTGGACCTTGCCTTTTGCTGCTTGGTTTCCTGCTCTCGCAGATGCAATTTCATAAGCTTCAGACATTGCTCGTCTCCAGGTCTTGGCATATTCGGGATATGCACTGTAACCAGGTGGAGGTTTCAAGCCATACATCAGATCTATTGGTAATCGCGGTGGTCTTCCAAAGAGCAGAAGGAATGGCGAATATGCAGTAGCATCGTGTCTCGTGCAATTATATGCGTGCAAAACTTTCTGAAGGTGGTCGCGCCAGCTGGACTTGTTCTTTTCTGGCAAGGACCAGAGCATCAATAACAGTGTTCGGTTAAATCTCTCGACTTGGCCGTTGCCTTCCGGATGATCCAACGTCTGCCTTGGTCGCTGTGTAAGGTCTCGGGAAATCCAAATCCCAGAATGAAATCATTGTAGATCTTGTCCGCAGCGGTTTTTGCTGATTTGTCCTGAGTTGCATAGGCCTGTGCGTATCTTGTGAAGTGGTCCATGACCACGAGGATGTACTGATACCCTCCTACGCTTGTTTCAAAATGAAGGTAGTCAATCGAAATCAACTGGAACGGCGCTCTTGTGGTAATAGGACACAGAGGTTCTCGAGGTTGTTTCGAAGGCTGTTTGCTTCTGAGGCAATGGTAAACTTTGGTGACATAATGAATGATGTCTTGCTTCATATGGGGCCAAAAAAATCGTCCGCGGACGAGATCAATGACCCGTTCTAGAACCAAGATGCCCATATCTTCGTGGAGCTCTCGATATACCTGTTGTCGTAACCGGGTTGGTAAAACTACTTGACGAGCGAGTGACGATGACCGATAAAGCACACCGTCTGTCCCCAACTGAAGTTTGCTCCATTCGTGCAAAAGTTGTTGTACATTGATGTCTTCTTGTTTCCTTTGAAGAGGAGATAGGAATGTGTTAGATAGTTTTAGTGCAATCACACGGCTGATCGTTGGATCGTCGTTTTGTGTGGTCTTTAAATCGACAGTCGCTAGGTGGGTCGCTACTTCTGCATCGAGGACATCAGGAGGGTCAAACCAGGTCCGTGGAATTTCGTTCAGGGCTTGTACGTTAACGGCCGAAGTGGTAGCTTGGAAGACGTCTCGGCTGACTTCTTCACTGCATTTTGTGATGTACTCATCAACGTTCATTGGCATTCGAGATAAGGCATCAGCATCTCCATTGAGTTTTCCTGGATGATATCGAATTGTGAAATTGAAGTCCAATAGTTCGGCAATCCAACCAAGACCGGTAGCGTCGAGTCGAGCAGTCGTTAACACATAAGTCAATGGGTTATTATCGGTGAGTACTGTAAACTCTGGAGCGTAGTATAGATAATCGCGAAATTGATCTGTGACGGCGCACTTGAGCACGAGGTATTCTAACTTTCCGGCATGAAGATGATAGTTCTTCTCTGTAGTTGTCAGTGTTCGCGAGGCATATGCAATGACTCTCGTTTGTTCTCCTTGCTTCTGGTATAATACTGCGCCGAGTCCGTCCTTTGATGCATCGGTGTGGACTATGTATGGTTTCTTATAATCGGGATAAGCCATCACTGGAGGAGTCACGAAGTGTTGAATTAGGTTTTCCAATATGTTGCAATGCTTGTCAGTTCATTCTATCTTCGAAGAGGATGGTAGGTGTCCGTTCTTCTTGGTGCACTTAGTCTTCCCTGTTGGTTTTGACTCTTATCTGTGGGTTCCATTCGTGATAGTAGGTCGTCTCCGATAGTTCTTGGGGTGGTCTTTGTTAAATTCGTTACCGCCTTGACATTTTCGGGGTGCATCCTGTAGCCTTCCTTGGAAACCACTCTTCCCAGAAATGACACTTCGCGCTTGAACAACTTGCATTTCTTTTGCTTCAATTTCACCCCATTTTCTTGAAGGCGACGTAGCACCGTTTGAACATGTTCTACGTGTTCTTGGAAGGTCTGACTAAACACGATAACATCATCTAAGTATGGAATGGCAATCATATCACGCAGTTCTCCTAAACAATGTTCCATGAACCTCTGAAAGCTTGCAGGTGCGTTCATGAGGCCAAACGGCATCCTTACCCATTCATAAACACCCCATGGCGTAATGAAAGCTGTAAGCGGTTGGTTCGATGATTTTACAAACCCCTGGTGATAAGCCTTCCCCTAATCGAGTACATTAAACCACGCATTGCCACCCAGACTGTCCAGTGTTTTTGGACCCTAGGGATAGGGTGGTGATCAGGAATCGTTTTACGATTAAGTTCTCTGTAATCGATGCAAAGTCTCAATGTTCCATCCTTCTTACGAACACAAACAACAGGAGAAGAATAGGCCGATCTTGATTCTCTAATAAATCCCTTATTTAACGAGTCTTCTATGTACTGTTTCACCTCTGGATACAAGGGTCTTGGTACTGAGATATAATCCTTTTGCACTGGCTTCTTTTGCACTGGCTCACTGGTTGTCAAGTTAATTCCAAGTTCTAATTTTTCAATGCAGCCAACATCGTCGTCAGTTCTTGCAAACGAATGGCATTCTTCTCTTAACATCTTGGATGCAATTTGGCGTTGTTCCTCTGATAACCCGCTAAGGTCAATATCTGGTAAGAACCACTCTTCATCTGTCCTCTCAACTTGTTCAGGAGTTCTGTCTTGGTCAACTGTCACTTGGAGGTTTTTCGCTGGTATTTCCTTTCATGTTTCTTTGGTTAGCTCTTGTTTTAGTTTCACATCCACTGGTGTAACCGACTTGACAAGCTGAAGTCTGCCTAGAACAGTACGGTTTCGTAGTGCGATGTCATATTGAGTTGTATTGGTGACATCAATCTTTATCTGTGACCTTGAGCCTTGCTTAACTGTCGTGAGAGTCTCATGCACTGTTAAGCCATCTGGCCACAATTCCATTTCATCGGGTTCAAAGAGAACTGGTGTAGTTTCTTCAACAGGACCTGTGTTGGCTCTACAATGTATTTTGATTGTTCGATTTGCAGGAATGATGGTATCTTTCTTTGGAGATTTAACTGTGCACAATTTGTCAGAGTTGTTAGCATGGATCAATCCGATAAGTTCAAATAAAGCGTCCTCCCTAATGTTTTGAAAACTGGCTTTCACTGCTGAAAGATGTGTAGTGGATAATTCGTGTGCCTCTCCAGGCTTTAACAATTCTTCAATAACGTTGTATCCAAGGATGGGATACTCCATAAAGTCATCCGTAATCAAAAAGGGTACCACGATAACAGGGTCATCTTTGGCTGAATTGTTCAGTCTCACTTCTATCTCCGTCCAGCCAATGTATGGGAACTTTGTGCCATTAGCTGCTGTAAGATTAAGTTCACCATCAATGAGCTCTGAAATGTTCTTCAATGTTTTCTCAGGAAATTGTCTCTTCAATCTTTCTCTTGATAAAATGGATACTTGGGACCCTGTGTCCCAGAGAACACTTGTCTGTGTCATTTAGAACACATTTCACAGTACATCGTTGTCCTACTAACCTTGCAATCTTTGCGTGTTCTTTCGGAGTGAGATGACTGACAAATGAGTTTGACTCCTTGATGTTGTTCTTTGGGGTCATATCTTTGATGGTTTGACAGAAACTTTTGTGCGTTTCCCAATGACGCTTTTGGCAATGTTTTGAACAATAGAAAACTATTTTGCACTGTGAACGATGAATTGTTAAGTTTCCACCTTCTTTGCCACAACAACTACAATATTGGGACCACGGAGTTGTCTTGGCTACACAGGAGCAACCTGATTACAGAAGAAATCGAGATAGGAAAAGTCCACCACGGTGTTCCTCGTGTCAAGAAAACAAGAAAGATAGATGTTCTCATTGCTTTCTTTGTGGTAGTGACAACCATTATGCCATAGAATGTCGACAACATCGAGAAAACAGAGCTTTAAACTACAACAGGCTTGGGTCTGCTCGGTGTCTTGGTTGCTAACTCTCCACTTGTTTTTCAGTTGTGCCACCTCTGACTTGATTGCTTGTAGGGTGACTAATAATTCGTCTTTAGATTGATTCTCTTTTTTCTCCATCGTAGATTCTTGCTGTGCCACTCCTCTTTCTTTGCCTACTTGGGCGACCTGTGCCGATTTGTTACGATTTTGACTTCTGAGCTTTCTTGCCCGTTCATTCTCTGCTGATACGGCGGTGCTTACTTGTTAATGAGCTCTTCCTCAGACACTTTCGGCTCTTTTAAATAACTTCTTAGTTTGACCCTTACATTCTCATCTTGGAGCCCTGTTTCTACAGTTCTTAAGAAGAGTTTTTGAATGTGATCAGCTTCGTAAACTAAAGTATCCTCACCTTCATTGTGATCGCTTGAGAAGAGGACCTTTTGTTGTAGCTCGAGGGCACGCATCAAAAACTCCTGAGGTGTTTCTTTTGGTCCTTGACATATGGATGCAAGAGCTCAGTCGAATTCTTTACACCGTAGTGATTATGGAGGATCTTCTTCAAACGGTCAAGTGATAAGTCCTTGTACGTTTCCAAATAACTTCGAAGAACCATTCCAGCACCAATTGCACGAATAACTCTGTCCACTATTTCTTGTTCCTTGTAACCTTGTTCTAAACCGGTGCCCATCTGTCTTGCGAGTGACGTAAAACTCAGTTTGTCCTTTTGGTCTGGGTTACCGATCTGTCCGACGATCTTGAATTGGCGGCGAAGTACACTCGTAGTTTCGAGCATCGTTTTCAGTGTGGATTGCTCCGTTTGCTCTTTGTCATCACTCACGGGCGGCGGTTGACTCTCATTTGTTTCTTTGACTTTGTGATCTTTAAAATGGCGAGAACAAATTCCTTTCAGGTAAGATATTCGTTCTTCTCCGTCGATATCTTTCAAATCTTCTTCGATACGTTGACAAATCATATTTACAACAGTGGTCTTTCTTTTTTCACCAATTTCCAGTTTTAAATCCTCGGCAATCTCCTTGATTTTCATTTCGGATGCTTGGCAAAGTGACACTTGTATTTCCAACTGTAGTGTTTCGTCTGCCATTCTGACAAAACCTTTTACGACAAAAATATAACAACACGTTCACAGTACCTTTTTCGTTATGTTCACGGCCTCCGTCACTTTAATATCTCGGTGGGACCTCCAATTTTGTTACCCTCACGGTATATTATTGTTTAAAAGAACAATAAAACCACACATAACGAACAAACTCTTTATTTTTCAGATATCCTTCGACTCCAGCCTCGCTTATTTTTTTGTTCCCTAGCAACACCGCTGTCAGTACTTTTCTGTACAATGCTTACGTCACTATGTCACGCACGCTACACGTGAACAGTGACCCGCGTGTTGACACGCTTTATAATCTAATGGTATCCTACATTAGCAGTGACAGTGCCTACTATCACACCAGATGTAGTGAGAACAACAGAAGTCATTGTTATAGACAAATGCATCCTTCTAAATTTTTTGGCTAGCATCCTGTGAGAGTGCATTTTCATTTTATTAGTTTCATACAAACTATTTAGCATGGCTAACTCGTCTTCACTTAGACCTGATGAAACATATCTTATAGTTTTCTTCCTCTGTAGGTCAGTAGAGCTACTTCTCTTTTGGCTGGACCTAGTAGAGTTACTCCTTTCCATGATTACAGTTATATCAGATTCCATTCCAACTTATTGGAATACTTTTTTCAGTACTCGTCAACCCCCTGGGCTGACCGTATTTAACTCCTTATGGAGTTAATACTCAAGCGTCGAGCAGTGGACAACACTCTCCTGACCTCCAGCATTACCCCCCACCTGCTCTATAATAATACAGTGTAATAATGAACCTTGCGTTTTCTGGGGAGGGTGTTAGATCTGCTGTTTTAACTCTAAGAGGAGATAGATCAATCCATCTGACTTTAGATATACCGTTAGCGTCAATATCGATATCATAGTTATCCTTATTTTTTAGTTCTATACCACCATTAGTTATATCATGGTCGGCAACTGTCTTATCTGCAAAAATTAGTCTTGCGTAAAATTTAAACTTCACGTCATGATCTGTCGAATCATTATCAAATGATATATCATGTATATATAAAACACTTTCATCTGTGTACCCCTCTGAGTGGAGAATAGCAGGCCCTCTGTAATTGCCGTGATTATAATCTGGTAAGCGCTTTGTGTTAAGAGTAGTAAACCCTAGGTATTTGTATCATACAGTCTGCCTATGACTGTATCTAAGGAAGTACTTCTTGCTTATGGCATCATAGTCCTCTGAAGGAGCTGCCACATTACGCAAAGGGTAAAAGTTCATGTTAAGCTCACCAAGCATCTTACCACCTTTATTAGACACATACTTGGAGTCGCTGTCTTCGTAGCCAATAAATAGACTCATTATACTATAGCATATATCTACTTCGCAGAAATCTGCTGATTATTGTGGTGGCTAGAATAGATTGTGTACTAATCCCGTCGGAATGGTGATTTAGACCCACTTCAGCTGCAGGAGAAGGTGATTCTGTTAATTTTTCCAACGCTATGTGTGGGGGACTGACTGAATTGGGATTGTGTCGTTCAGATGCTTTAGGATGGGATTCTACACCTTTGCTATGGGTCTGGGCAACTTCAGTAAATTTATGGGTGATTATGTCTGGTGGGGTTGGCTGAACCTCCTTAAAATGACTATGGGTGATTATGTCTTTCTTACTTTTTTCATGTAATTCATTATTAATGCCATCATTGACGCCAAATATCATAGACTGAGTGGTTGTTTTCAGTAGGTTGTTATAACCACTTACTGGGTTTTTTCAGTATAATCATTTTGGATGGTACTAGCCATGTTTTTGGACTAATGGCGAAATCTGGTTTTACATATGTGTCTTGAATGGCCTTGTTCATATTCAGTATCCATGTACTGACTGAATAATTTACTATGGCGTAATTAGTCAGTTTTCGGAACTCTTGTTGTGTTTCCAGTGACCCACCCCCATGACCAACTATACTGACGCGGGTTTTGGCTTGAGATCCTAAGACAGCATACACATATGATTGATTAAGGTACTGAAGACCTATTTTGGTGAGGCCATTACTGACAGTTGGAATATACCGTTTGTAGTGGGTAGCCCAATCTGATTTTACCACATTTACGTTACTGACCCCAGTTGTCTCATATGGGTGTACGGTTGGTTCATAGGAGGTTGACCATGGTAGCCTAAGTATTTTTCTGTAAATGTCACCGGCACTAAATTCAGAGGATATAGCATACATACTCTCATCCCCCCCATCATACGCCTTAATAATCTCCTAACAGTTAAATACAGGTGGCATCTAGCTATACACGTTTCTCTATACGAAGGGCCTTCGCTCGAAACGTTAGACTCCTACGTTCTCTGTTTCGGCAGTATATCTAACCTTACCATATTTCGATTGTTGTTTCTACACTGCCTACGCAGCACGCTACTATTATTATACTTGTTATGACTGGATAGGTGTCATCTGAGGGGGTCGAATGTTGGATACTAAATCCACAACAATAGCTGGCACAGTAGACAGAAAAGATAGTTGTGAAATAACTTCATCATCCCATACAAATGGTTTTCCAGGGAAGTCAATACGTAACTCCGGTAATTTACTCATAAAGTAATCAGTACCATTTACGTAGACCTTAAAGTTGTGTATTGGGTAGTTTAGGATGGTGTGTAGTGGGAAGCCATCATAATACCCATGTCGACGCCCAAATGTGGTTTTGAAGTGACCCTGTCCATGCGGTATCGGATAGACTGTACCTTGGCCTAGCCAGATAGTTGGAAATGACTCAACGCCCCCTGTTTTGGCTTCACTGAGGGTTTGGGGTGGGCCTTTGTAATTATGCAGCCAGATCCGCATACTCTTATCATGGGAGAAAGTAGATGAAGTTATATCTGTTGATACTGTGTCACTATTCTTAAACCATGCTGACGTATTATCAATTTCCCCATTGTGTTTTAGGGTGGTTATAGATTCGAATTTAGACAGTCACACATGCGGATACTTCCTAAGTAGGTTTGCCTTAGCCATTGCGTTCCCTTTCTTAATATTTGCCATCGCTTTATTGTAGTTCTCCCCATAAAATTTACGATTGATGGTGGTGGTCATATTATAACATAATCTATAATATAATGAGGACATTAAGTGTCTTGATAAGTGGTTCATCGTCAAAGGTTGTTAATTTACAGGAAAGTATACTGGTTGATGGGAGTCATCCCCATATCTTACTGAAGAAGTCCTATATAATGTGGGAGCTATACAACGTGTCCAACACTAAAGGCAATTACTATGTTCTCAACAAAAAGTTTAACAAATTTCTTGATGATAACTATTATAACTTCTGGGACTTTAAAAGGGTTCTTGAAAGCAATATTGCTGTTAAACTGCTTTTACATAAACCAGAAGCTAAATGCACAATGACCCTCAACTCTAGTACAACGCTAGTATTACACAGCAACCTGGCACGGCTTCTCGGATTCAACACCCGTATATTTTTACCTGGTAGTAAGTACTAAAAGTGATACCATTAATGTGAACAAGGGCGCTATCAACCAATTGGAATTCCATGTTACAGACCAGAATGGGAGACCCTTAAATAATTACGGGAGCATCCTATTGGAACTTTACATTGTGCCTTAGATAAGCATCCTATTGGAACTGTACATCGCGTAATATATGGATGATGATATAGAATTAGAACAAGGGTTAAGAGGCATATACTACAACCCATCAACTTGTTATCAGTCAGCTGAGAGACTCTACCAGAAGGCATTGGCAGATGGCCTTAGTGTGAGTAGAAAAAAGGTTAGCCACTGGCTGAAGGGGCAGGACACATACACTAGGTATAAGCCAATTGTTAGAAAGCATAAATTCAGGCAAACAATGGTTGACTACCTTGGTGAGCAAATTCAAATTGGATCTTGTTGATATGGGTAAATATAAGAACCAAAACTAGAACCCAAGGATAGTGCAAAGTTTCTTAGAGCAATTAACAGTACTGTATTTCGACATAAAAAAACACTTGAGCTTTTCACATTTCAAATGGTTTATTTTACTTTAAATTGGACAATACACGTATGTACATGTAATACATTGTGCAATTTAATGAAAAGTCTTGAGGGTACAGCATGAAAAAATCTTTCTGATCGTTACACATTTCACAGTTTAACTGCTGTATTAGTTCTAGTTTACATTATTGATAAACAGTTAATCCAGCATTAATTAGTTAATTCCTCGTTCTTTTTGAACATGTGGAATGTTATTAAGTTTTCCTGAGTAGTCAGTAAGGAATCAAATGTGTCATAGTTCAATTTTGTAGCCATTTTAAATGGTTGGTGTTGACTAATCCTTCATATGTAAGTAGTCGGTAGCTTTTAAATGGAATGAATCGTAGCCGTAGGATTTAATCTTAAAGTTTATACAGATAAAATCTACAATCTTTGAGGTTGATTGGTCACCTTTGTCATTGTTGTACAGTACATGAATGGTTTTTTATCCTTTGAAGGTTGATGATCTGCAATGGGTATCTATACGCAGACTGTTTGCACAGAGCATTTATTGTAATATGAGAGACATTCATCCATAGGCAGAGGCATCACCGTTTGAGAAGTAGGGTATTTTGGTTTTGACAACATGACTTTAGCTGAAATCCAACTGAATAAAACTTGCTTAGGATGTACACTTGGTTTTCACTCTTTAAGTCACAGTGGGTTGATTACCAATGGTGTACCATTTTTCAACTCTTTAGCTGGAATGTAAATTGATAAAATTTAGTCAGTTAATCAGTAAATTATTTTTAATCAGATTATGCAACATTAAGTGAATGGGAATGGTAAACTTTAAAGGGGGTAAATAATTAAAAGAAGACTTAATGAATTTAACACTGTTGAATAACATCTAACAGTTTGTGGCTTCTACAGAAAACAATGCATTTGGATGATTTGTTTCCATATTCATTAAGATCATCTATCAGCCAGCACAAATTTGACTCCATATCTCCAATGTTAACTTTAATCACAGAATACCTTATATTATTCCTGTTTGGGCAACTTCCAATGTAAACATAGTCAAGCATTGAAAGGGATTTAGTGATTGTACTTTGCACTTCCTTCGATGCTGTTGCTGTAAGTGACACAAATGGAATAGGTCCAAGTAGAGATCGAATCTCTGCGAATTTCCCATAGCACTCGCGAAATGCTCTACTCCTTGCTGAATTAATACCCCTAATGAAAAAACACAAAAAGCATTTCAACCTATATTAAATAGTAAGTAAGTAAGATACGAAATAAGAGGAGCAATTATAGAATATCCATCCACGTTTGAGACCACATAAAGGCAGAAATGCAAACCAGGATGATCTTTATTAACCGTGGCTTGGCCATGGTTAGACAAAAAAAAATTACAGCAATATATTTCATATGAAAAACTAACACGTTGAAGTGTTGAATGTTCACAAGCGGAAACTACTTCTAATAAGGAAGTATTACATGTAAGGAACAAATACAAAACGACAAACAAAATTAAGGGTCGATGTATGTAGCTGTTGTAGCAGGTCACTTACCATTTGGCCACACAGTGGCTTTCGTCAATAAAAACCCCAACGACCTTCTCTTTGTAAATCTTCGACTTTAACACCTCCCGGTTTTCCTTTGCCAAAAAAGATTCTGGGCTACCAAACACAAACATAAACTCGCCGTTCTTCAGCTTCTCCCTCATTTGGGCATCCTTGGTATCAGAAAGGTTAAATGCCGATAGTCCGAACCTGTGGACAATTTTTGTGATCTGGTCTTTCATCAGTGATATCAAAGGTGACACATTAAGAACAATATTCTTGGTTTGTTTTCCAGCAGGATTGGCCCCAGCCCGTTGTGCTTGAATATATTCCATGGCAAATGGAAACATCTGATAAACCAGTCTTTTGCCTGAACCGGTTTGTTGTGTTACAAAGATATAATGGGATGTGCGGAGAAGAGTATGTAGACATCCCGATTGGTAGTCTTTCAACGTTATTTTCCCATCCAAACCAAGTATCTTAAGCGAGTAAGATATCGCAGAATCAGTATCTTTAATTTCTTCCATGTTTGATCTTTCATCATAAAGAAATTTTGCCAACCCAGTTACTTCCCCCCTGCATCTAGTGTCCGATGAAAATATCCTTCCTCACTGCTTTTTATGAGTTTGACACGTTGTAGGTCATTCTGACTATCAACTTTTGGGAGCTTATCATTAGTTAGGTTTTCCACATCTTTTAATAATCCACCTAACTCAATGTTGATTTCATCTGTAGTGGCTAGTGCCATGCTATGTAGTCATATTTGATTTTATTGTGTAAGTGGGCATGTCAGCATTTAGTACTATATCAAGACACCTATTGCTATTTCCTCCAATAATCAAAGTCGTATTCAAATGGAGCATAGTGGTCAACGCAAACAAATTAGTATAGCTCACCTTAATGCAGAATCCTTGAGAAATAGAATTCACTTCACTGAAATTAAGAAACTATCTCTCGAAAAAGACTATGATATTTTATCATTTTCTGAGACGTGGTTTAATACAACTGTTACAAATGCTAGTGTGAGCCTTGAAGGCTATAATATTTTCCGACTAGATCGCATACGGAAAAAAGGAGGCGGTGTTTGTGCTTATGTTAAAGCTAGTCTGAAAGTGAAGGTTCTTAAAGATTTAACGGGATCTTCGAACTCAGGCTTGCAGCAGTTGTGGCTTCAGATACAGCATCTACATCTTAAAACTTTTATTGTTTGTGTTGTTTACCGACCCCCCGATTGTGCTATTTCTTGTTTGGCTGATGACTTGATGCCTAATTACATCCAGGGCCTTACTCTAAACAAACCCATTATACTAGCTGGTGATTTGAACTGTGATCTATTGTCGGTCAATTCTCCAGGAAATGCATTACGGTCCTTTTGTACAGCGGTGAATGCGACGCAACTAATTAAAGATCCAACTAGAGTCACTCGATTGTCTTCTACATTAATTGACATTGTTTTAACGTCAGACTCCACTCTTGTCAAAGCTAGTGGTGTACTGGAAACGACTATCAGTGATCATTTCCTGGTCTATGCTGTACTGGACTTGAAAATGCCCAAATCTAGAACATGCTATGTTACTACTCGCAGTTATAAGAATTATAATGCAGCTCAGTTTTCGGCCGATATTTCACGCATTCCCTGGAACACTATAGACCTCCTAGACTCTCTAGATGCGAAAGTTGATGGTTTTAATGATCTTTTTCAAGCTTGTCTTACAGATTATGCTCCTATTAGGACAACCAAAGTTAAACGTAGATCAATTCCTTTCATCAATCATGACATTAGAAAATTAATTGTCACCAGAAACAACTTACATAAGATTGCCCGTCAAACTGGCTCTGTTAGAGACTGGAATGTTTTCAAACAACAAAGGTGCAAAGTAAAGCTTTCCCTTAAGAATGCAGAAGTGGAACATTACAATGAACAGATTCTGTCTAATAAGAACAATAGTGCGTCATTATGGAAAACGATACGGGGTGCCTTACCGACCAAACTACACCACAATCTGGAATATACCAAAGAAACGTCGGTTTTAGCGGAAGAATTTAACCGGTACTTCATCTCAGTGGGAGAAAAGGCTTCAATTGCTTCAGAAAAATTGGCGGAAACTTATGGCCTAAATACTGCTCACAGGACACCCAGTTGTAGCACTATCAATATCCCTTGCGGCGATCCTTTTGAATTTCGACCTGTGACCTGTTTAGAGGTTACAAAGGTGATTATGGAAATGCCCAACAACAAAGCTCCAGGGTATGACAAAGTGTCCGTCTCGGTCATCAAGGACTGTCTGCCCCATTTATTGCCAATTATCACCAGCATCATAAACCAGTCCTTTGCTTCGTCAGTTTTCCCGTGTGCATGGAAAAAGGCTGAGGTTGTACCTCATTTAAAGGAAGGTGATCATGAGGTACCTGATGATAACAGACCGATCTCGCTCCTCCCTGTACTGTCCAAAGTGATTGAGAAGCTTGCACTACGACAGTATACATGTTTTTTGTCGGAGAAGAATTGTCTCACCAAACACCAAAGTGGTAATAAGAGGTACCACTCCACCGAGACTCTTGGCTTACTGGTTGCAGACCATCTTTTTAATGCAATTGATGATAAGAAAGTAACAGCCATGGTACTCATTGATTTGAGTAAGGCGTTTGACAGTATATGCCACTCTACCCTGCTGAAGAAGTTACATATGTTGGGAACATCCCATAGTGCACTTAATTGGTTCAAGAGTTACCTTACAAATAGGGAGCAAACCACTCGAATAGGATCTACGGTTTCCACAACGCTTGTAGTAACGCACGGCGTCCCTCAAGGTTCGATACTCGGACCTATGCTTTTCAACCTCTATATGAACGACTTACCAGAAGTCGTCGAAAACAGCTTGGCAGAGTCCTTTGTTGATGACTCAAAGATCTTTCTATCGTTTTCAATCAATGATAAAGTAAACGCAGTTAGTCATATAACTCACGATCTCCAAAGAGTGGCAGAGTGGTGCTGCACAAATCATTTGCTCATAAACCCTGGCAAGACCAAGTTCATTGTATTTGGTACAAGGCAGTTATTAGGGCGAATGGGGGACCTTACCATCTCCTTCCTTGGTAAAGAATTGTCTCCTTTACCATCGTGCAAAGACCTAGGAATTATCTTTGACAGATATCTATCGTTTAATGAGCATGTAGATTACCTGTCATCATCTTTATTGGGCAATTTGTGCCAAATCAGTAGAGTTAGCCATCTGTTTACCAAAGAAGTTCTCCTTGTTATTTTGAACAGTTTGGTATTCAGCAAACTATTTTACTGCTCGACTGTTTGGTCGAGTACGTCCAAACAAAATATCCATAAGCTCCAGCTTTTACAGAACTTCGCTGCAAGGATATTAACAGGTAAAAGGAAATACGATCATGTCTCTGAATCCATCAAAGATCTAGGATGGTTACCTATAAATGAAATGCTGCAGCTCAGAGATGTCACCATGGTTTACAAATGCCTAAACGGACTTGCCCCAAATTACCTTCAGTCGAAGCTAGTAAAACGTTCTACCATTCACCATTATAATACGAGACGAAAGAATGATATTAGTATTCCAACTAAAAGAACTACGACGGCACAGAGGTCCTTCTTTGATCACGCCATATCATTATGGAATAATGTACGAGAAGAGACAAAAAACTGCTCTAACGTTGTTAGTTTTAAACGTTCTGTCAGGAAAGAATTGTGGTCTCGTTTATATACTGTATGATATCATGTAATGAAACTTTTAGACTAACGTAACTTTTTGATATAACTCTATTTAATATATATTTTAGATTTATATGCTTAGATCTTATTGATGTATTACTACTCTATCTTGTAAATTGGTATTGAAAATCCCTTTTGGGATATACTAATAAATCTTTGTATTGTATTGTATTATTTAATTTTTTTAGTGTTGCTTCTTCATCCTGTACATAACCGAAAAATTCTTCTTTAAGAACTTTTACACTACGCTTGTTATGGCTTTTAAAAAATTATTACCGTAGTGGCATTGTCTCTCACACCTATGCTATTTAGTTTTTGGGACAAAATAAAAGTGGAAAAGTTATGATGCCGCCCACTATAGGCCAGATAGGATAGCATGCCGGTATTTAGGTGCTGCTGGCTATGGCTACTCATATCATCAATTACAATAGCCACTTTCGATGAGGAGAAAGTTTTCATGATGAAGGACAAAACGGCGTCTAACCTATCAAGAGAAATATCAAGTCGTATGACGTCCCTATTCCCCTCCAAATATTTCCAGTTCTAAGTAGGTTTGATTTAGCCAAAGTGTAGGGCAAAGTATTATGATAAAGTCAAAATGGTTTTTATACTCGCAGACGAGCAAGTCTAATAAAGTGTAGGTCTTTCCACAACCTGATGGACCGACTATTAGAGTAGTGTTTGGCTTATTCACATATAATTAGTACTGAATTGATTTAGACCCTTTCATGAATTAGTCCCCTCGTGTTCGTGTGGTTCGCGAAGCGGGCCTCGCGATGCGAGGGTACTAATCTCGACGGAGTGGGCGGTAAGTCCAGTCGGGGATTGTACCCATGTTGGCGGTTTGGAGTATCCATTTGTGTATATATATATATATATATATTTATTTATTTATTTATATGTAATGATCAACGGAGACCATGTTGGGGATCCGTGGGGTGATGGTGGTTAAAAGGGTACCGTGTTTCAGTGTAGTTTTTTACGTCAAAAACATCATTTTCGTTCGAGTTTGAGTACAAAACTACAAAAGTTCGGAGAAGAAAAAATGTTTATAGGATAGCTAGAAATGTTGAGACTATTCAAGGGAAAGACAAGAGAAAGAAACAAGCGAACGAACAAAGGGAACAGGCTGAACAGCACTAGGCCAGAGCAAGATACAAGGAGAACCACAGTTCTTTAAATTACATCCGAGTTTATAGTCGAAGAAACGAAAAGAGCGACTCGCAATTTCAAGGCTAAAGCCTGGTTTTCATATGTCGCCGATCGTCAGTGATTTGTGATTTAGATGCATGTTAAAACGGGAAGTGCAGCAGCATATTATGTAATAAAGAACAATGCAGTAATGCAGCGCTTTTATTCTTTTACTTAACATGCATCTAAATCATGGGTCAGCGATGATCGACGACATATGAGAACCAGGCTTAAACACGGTGTCAAGAACTACATCAGCGGCGAGAGGAACAGCGAAGAGAGAGGCTAGAAATTATGCCAGAAAACACAGCAAAAAGAATAGCACAATTGAAAGAGAGACAGCGAAGAGAAAAACTTGAATTCGTGACTGAGAGATGGTACGGAGGTACAGAGATATTTTTTAAAACATTTATTTATTAATAACAAAAGAAAACGTATTTAAACAATATATCTCTGTGTAGGAATTGTTGGTGGCATAAATGTACTGTACAATCATGTATTTGACATTTTCATACATTCATGGTACAGTACTGCACAGTATGCATTATGATTTATTATAAATTCATCAGTTGGAGTAATGCCTAGCTATTCCTCCCTGGAATGTCAGGCATAATTTGCAAACTTTTTATGCCTGGGAGTGGGGTATTTATGTACAGTACTGTGTCGAGGTACTGTTTACCTAAAGCTGAAACAAATCTGCATGGTTGCTAATTTAGTCACATACTTGCTGTGGTCTAATTAGCCAATTAAACAGCTAACTGGGTTGTCAAAATATTGTATTTTGTGCAAAAAGACAATATAATTTGTACTGGTATGCTACAATGGGAGGTACGGGACTCCCATATATTGACTATATAGACCTATAGGGATGTGCCACTGGAAAGGGAATGGTTTTCATTATCACACTTTTGATTTGGTGCAAGGTCTGTTCTTATATGCTGGCAGTCATTTACTCCTTTCTTTCAGTTTGGGTACCATTTTTAGCCATTGTGTGTGAAGTCAATTTCTTTGTCTGGAGTAACCAACATAATTTAAGGGTTCATAATTTAAGGTGCCCCTGGGATTGAAGGTAGAGTGCATTAATAATATAATAAACAATGAACACGAGGGGTTTGCATTAATGTATTTCTAGTACTGAATTGATTGTAACATCCCATTGTTAATATTTAGTAGCCCATCCGACACTACATATATATAACATGTACATGCACTACTTGATGGAGCCAGCTTAGTTATTTCTAATAGAACCCCATTTTGACTGTCAGTTTTGCGCCCTGTCCCTGCTTATCCTTCAGATTAGTTGATGAGAAGTCTACAACAAGGGCAAACTTATCTGTAAAGAAACTCTTCTGACTAACCCCCTGTCAATAGGTATCATCACTTGGGAAAAATACTCTACTCGCTTCATTGAAGAAGTCATATTTCTTCATCGAATGGCTGTACAAGAAATTGGGTTGCCCTTGGAAGCTTATTTTTACACTTTCAATATTTGGGTAGTAGTATGATTCACTACCATCAGCGCTTCTTTTGAAAAGTAGAATAATACTTCCCATAGACTTTCTAGGGAGGTTGATATTCTCATGGATTTTTGTAGTTGCTGTACCCACTGGAAAAGTTTTCACAAGTGTTACATGCTCATAGTATGAAGATCTACCACTATTGTTGTTGGACTCAATTTCACTGGCTAGACTTTCATTTTCAATAGTCTCATATCTCATTTTTAGATTTTCTAGTTTAAAACTTGCCGGCACTACTTTACCACTTCCACCTGGTAATAGTACTTTAGCTGGGTCATTAACTTTTAAAATAGTTTCATGAGTGTTCTGAAGTGCATGTGGATATAGCGCCCCATTCTCACTGAGAAAGTCATCATCTATTGGGATTTTAAACCTTACACCATAAACACTTTCCAATAGGACATCATCAGCAATAGAGTTATTAGCAGAAGCATCTTTTGATCTTAACTTAGCCAGATTAGCTGAACCACCAAGACCCTGATCAATCTTACCTACCCGCTTTGACTTAAACCAGAGATCCTCATAGCACTTTAGTACGTGAGCCTCATTGAGATCCCTATATATTTCCCCATTAAACTTGTGAGTGATTTGCTTGAATAAAGTTGATTTTAGATTAGGCTGATGGAAAGACTCGGTGTTCCCATTTTTAAAATCGAAAGTTAAGTATCTACTTCCGGGGATTAGCACACGGTTCATTGGTTCAACTTAACATATAAGGTTTGACCTGATTGGATTTCAGTTGGGTTGAATGTAACATTGACAACCCTTCGTGTTCCCTTTTTAGTGCTGTCGGCAGTCTTAGCTTTGAAAGTCGCTCTTATTCTATCTTGCTGTATATACACTAAGAGATATTTTATTTAACTTTACGTTGGGTTGACTGTATTACAAATATTTTATTTGCGCTTTTTACTCCGTAGATAAACCATGCCAGTGCAATTACAAGTACCCATAGGTTCTGAGAAGGTTTGTATAAACCTTCATCAATATCACCGAATTTGGTGGAGAGGTCATTAGGAACGAATTTAACACCCCCTTCTTCTACAGCAGAACCACCTTCAATATTCACTGTTTTACCATCACTATCAATGAATGAAGTCTCAGTCTGATCATAACGCCTATCCCTTTCAAGTTCGATACTCTCAAGTAGTAGTTCATCATAAATCTCGTACTTCACTCTCACTTCTCCAGGTGTGTCGTCATTGTCTCCATAGGTTTTGTATAATCTGTTTCTATTCTCAGAAATGTTGTTGAAGAAAGAATTTAGTCCCTCTTT